>JANHAO010016735.1:0-14251 GCA_026873985.1 Saraca asoca
TTAAGCCCTTTAAGATCAATGCTAACTAATTCAATCCTAAAGAAACTTAATCTACTTTCGTGATTAAAATTCCCTTATTCAACTAATGGCCAAATATTTTATCAAAAACTTAGCAGGCATAACAATTGAATTAATTAATACTAGGTAATTATAACAAGAAATCAATTAATAGCAGCAAGGGACCATAAGTGGGTTATTCCCAATTTTAGAATAAAAATCTACTCACACGTAATGGAAATAAAAATCAAATTCATTATCATTAAGTACTCCATAATATTCAATATAATACTGAAAAATAAAGATGAAGTTTAAAAGAGAAAACCAGGATACTAAGTGATGAAAATAAATTAGAATCTTCACAAGAACTTCAATTCAAAAGAGTATCTGACAATCTACTAAAAAAAAATCTAAAACTAGGAAACCTAACTAATCTCTATGAAAACTATCTCTCCCCCTCTTCTAGTTGCACAATAATGGCTTATGTAGTAGGGTAATAGAGTTTGAAACATGGCCATATCCTGTGGCACGATTAGCCTATGTTTTGTGTTGGAGAATTGATGAGGAATGCACCAAACACAGCCATATCCTGGGGTACGGCCAAGCCGTGTTTGGTGCTACCTTCTTTGATTTTCCTTGCTTCAGCCATAGTTGAGTTGTGTTCTTTGCAAGGCTCCTTTCCTAGCTTTTCCTTAATCCAAATATAATTCAAACTTTCATTTTTCATCCTCCCTTTCGATGCCATCTCACAAACCTACAAAGAAAGACATAAAACAAAGCAATACTAAAGAACAAAATACTAAACCAAAGCAAAAAGAATAAAGAAATCATAGGTTAACAATAATTCAAGAGGTTAAAACCAACATAATATTGTACAATTTTCCCACTTATCGGTAGCCTCCACCTTCTTTTCTCATTCATTTGAAGTCTCCTCAATCTCTTTCAAGCCTTTCTGCCTCCCCAAAAGTGTAAAAATCAAGAGGAAATCCTATTTAGCCCAAAATTTTCATTAAACTGAATTTTTCAAAATTATGGAAGAAGACCCAGGATCATTCTATGACCCAAACCTATTTTGGACATTGATGTAACTAATCGATATGGCTATGGAATAGGGATTAGGACTACACATCCACCCTACTTCATGTGTCCTAGAATCTATGGTGAGTTTAGGAGATTAGGAATCCTACAACCCTTAGAGTCATAACTGTGGCTATGATTTATAAGGTCCTTTTCTTCGATTTACATTAAGGCTATAAGATACTTCTATGCATAAGTTAGGGAAGAATCAACTAACCTTCCAATCCTAACCACCTATTTTTGCAGAAGTAGGATTACCCTAGCCACTCATCTACCTCAAATGCTATTTGGATATCTTGCTAAAAGAACTTCAATAAGGTATTGGGAATTATGGTTTGAGTGAAAATGAGTTTCACATCCCAAAACACACTAAACTAGAAGATTTGCCACTTAATTCTTGAGTCATGCACTACTTCATCATTAACATCTTATTAACAAGGTAAACTCAAAGGATCGGAGTTACTTATACAGACCATAATTTGATAATCCTATTACAGGATAAAAGAGATGTGATCTATCATGGACTATCATGAAGTACAAGTTAGCCATGGCATAATAAGAGGCTTAAAGGTCTTTACCATATGGATAAGCCATTACAAATATTTTGATACACTTTGGATGTGAATTGGAGAACTTTGAAGGGTGGCATCAAAAATCAATCTCTGCAAACATGTTCTTTGAGTTAGGTTATAAAATGATTGGAAGTCGATGTGCTCCAAAGACAAAATTGTGAAGTAGGAAACAAATAGAAGACATAAGCAAGCCACAAAGTAATGCCTCAAATAGAGAAAGAAGGAACAACATATACAAAGCCCGTGAGCTAGAGCCCAAAGAAGCACAACACCAAGAAATTGAACTATTACTAAGACTTATAAGCTCCTCAGAGCCATGTTAACATTAATAGGAATGATGGATTGAAGACTTAGGGCTATGAATCAAATAATCAAAGCTTTAGATGTGAGAATGGTGCTAGTATAGATGCCCTAGAGACAATCAGTTGTAATGATACGAATACTACATATCTTAACATATTTAATAAACATTATGTTTTAGCCTCTTTATCAATATAGTCATAAATACATGTATGTTTGATATATGTATACTATCTTGAAAAAAATCCTTGAAGTTGAAAATGTGTACAAATTATTTATAATGGAGATAATAATTATCAGATAATTTCTTCATATATTTAGAATTTCAAAATATCCCAGGTTGTGGAATAATTGAAAAAATAGAATTTCAATTATTCATGAGTAAACCAGCATATGTTATGTCACATTCATTGAAAGAATGTAATGATCTCATATGTTGTCTCATATGGAGATATCTAGATATACATATAGGTATACGTTAGAGAACATATGACTAGATTGACCCCCCATGAGAAGTCATATGAAATATTACCATATGTTAATGGACTTCTCATGTGAAAGGTGATGTAAATGATCTTTAGACTTAAGATCAACACAATATCTTATTATAGAGTTGTGTGCTTTGTTTTTATTTTAGGATTGCACTCTTAAAGAGCAAATACAAATAATTTTTGGTACATCACAAAGTACATGATGGTAATGATTAATCAAGATGGAATTTACTCTCCTTGGAAACAAGAAAAGATATTCAAAAGATGATCTCACAATAGAATCTCTTTGATCTAAAGTTAAAGGAAATGTTAGAAAGTAAAATGTTACAAATTCAAGAGTTAAATTGGATGAACACCTTAGAAATTTGAAATGATTAATTAAGTGTTCTAATGTTATTAAAAGTGTTAATTAATCAAAGAATTGGTCATTCTAATAGGGATTACAATTATTAAATAGTAAATTTCCATTGCTGATATTTAAATATTGGAGAACATTTATATTAACACTAGAGGAGATATAGAATAAAGGAATGATTTATCACTTAGAAATTATTTTAGATTAATTAAAACAATTAGAGGATTATTAGAAAAAAAAAGAGTTTATGAGTTTAGACTCACAGGAAAATGTTTAGGCCTATTGGACACAAAGGAAGGAGCATTAGGTTAAGCAGCATGGACTTCTTGAGTCTAAAGGGTTGCACTAGCCATGCAACCCATCCACCTTGAATGGACGGCACACGTAAGGGGCAACCCTGGCTTATGCACCCCTCATAAAGGTACCTCACTCTTGCTTGCACTCAAACTCTCCTATTCAAGGAAAGAAGCCAAACCAATGATAATAACTATTCTAGCCCTAGCACATGTTGTGTACCAACCCTCTCTATGAGCTCACTCATCTTCTCTTTACATTCAAACACTTAATCCTACCTAAGTGAATAATGGTTCTTTGGAGAGCTAACACCTCTTAAGTTGAGTGGTTGACTTTCTTAGTCTATCGGTCATCAAAATTTGGTGGAGGCTTTTAATTAAATTGGTTCTTGTGAATCACTATTGGTGTTAGAGATCAAATCCAAAGGAGTTATCTGAATACAATCCAATAGAATTGATCACACAGCTTGTTTGTGGAAATACTTGGAGATCAAATTCATATAAGAATACCAATGATTCCAAGAATAAATCTTAACAAGGTATAATTTAAATTATTACCTTAAATTTTGTTTGAATTATACCTTGTTTTATGAATTAATTAGAAGCAACACGATCTAGGCTTGGGAAAACTTTTAAATTTCCTTTACACTTATTTAATGCATTCGATTACCATATTTGATATGCTTAGATCCTCCTAATAATTATATCAGAGCCTATGTTGTTGATTGAAGATTAAGGATTTGATTGTTAAGGTAATAATGGATATCATATACATGTTATAGTCTGATTCTATGGATCAAAGGTTTTTTTTAAGGTGCAGAATTTTTTTTTTTACAAAATTTTTTTAGAGGAACTAACCAACTAGCTAGTTGAACAAGAAGTTTGCCAACCAGCTAACTAGTTGTGTGTAGTGGTTGCCCTAAGTAACCAACCATAGTTGGACATTGAATGACTTTCCAGCCACCATACATAGAGCTTTCGGCCTCCATGATGGTTGTAATGACAATAAACTAGCCCCTTCATTGAATCAATCAACCCTATGATTTAATCACACAAATACAATTTAGGAGATTAATTGCAAGCACAACCAATTTTGATAAAACTTTCCCAAATTGTGTTTATGTGATTACAAAAACTTTCCTTAACTTTGAAATTATTTGAATATGATTAAAAATTGATTGAAATAATTTTAGAAACTTTCCTTTTTATTATTTACTTCAATCTAAAGTTTTGGAAAGTAACAAGGAATTGACTAATTGATTAATGTTGGAATTAATAATGATTAGTTTCCAAAATAAATTAATTGTGATGTTTGATGTTGCAATCAAATGAGTCAACTTATTTAAATTAAATGTTAATCAAATAACTTGATTTATGCATGACTACAATTTGAATCATGTAGTTGATATTCTATGCTTTCTTGTCTTATATTTCGCATATATACTTGAATAGATGGAAGGATGATTATAGACCAAAAGTTTTATGAATATAGTGTATATTCTATTTTTGGGAATTTGTATTAAATAGGGCCTATGTGCTTTTTTTTCTCTATACTTCTAAATGTAAAATTCTGTTCTCATCTCACTCCTATTGAATGTAACTCAAGATTTCTTCTATAAGGAAATTAGGCAATTTTGTTTTCTTTTAGAAGAAGAAGGAGGCACTTAAGCGAGATGTATGGTAAAAGGCATCACATGAAGATTATTCCCTTTTATGCCTTCAATAATTATCCCATATATGTTATGCATGCATGTGATTAATATGTATGATATAAATGGTGATGAATGTATAACATAGACTAGTAAAAGTAAGCATGCATATGATTTATATTGTGATATGAACAAAATGTATGTATGACTAGACTAGTGCGTGAGACTTCCAATTGTTACCATGGACTAATTAAAAGATCCCTCACTAATTTAAGTTGCATGTTAAAAATATGGTTCTAACATCACCCATCAAAATAATGATAACCAGAGATTGATTTCATGATAACTCATTGGCCTCCATCAAGGTTATGCTACATCTTTCATATTATCATTATTTGAAGATGTATGATATTCAAGTTTGATGGTTTCAACTTAGTAAACATGTATTGTTTAGATGGCCATAGTCATGACCGTATAGTGTTTAGACATAATTAGGTTTCACTTTGAACATTATAAATAAAGAGTTGTTAATAATGTTTGATGTGATGGATAATAAATGACAAAGAGTTATCAACATAATGATTTGAAGTTACATGGAGATGTAATTAACAAGGAGTTGTCTACCTAGCCTAATTTATTTGGATTCCTTAGCCTATGTCAAGTTCAAGTAAATTAGACTAGGATTGTAACCTACTATGATTATCATCTAATGTGATAATTTGATTCTAAGACAAAGGGTCATTAGAATTGAAGAAAATAGTGGGAGTTCATTCTATTAAAGTCCATATAAAATGACTATTATACTTAGATATTAATCCACTCTATTTTTATTGAAGGTTGTTAAAATGACAAATAATATTTCCTTAAGAAGTTTGTTAACTAATAATAAGCTAATTAGGCCAAATTATTTGGATAGGTTATGAAACTTAAAGATTGTCCTCAAGCAGAAAAAGATAGCCTACATCCTTGAGAAGGACCCTTATGTACCTCCATCTGAAAGTTCAAGTGAGTATGCAAGTTTTAACTCTGATCCTTACTTGAAACATGAAGAAGACATTAAATAAGTAGCATGTGTGATGATATCTTCAATATCTCCTAAGCATTAGAAGCAACATGAGAATATGGCACCCTACGAAATGATTCTACATTTGTCAAAGTTATATAAAAGGTGTGCTTATATTGAGAGATATGAAGTATCTCAAGAACTATTCAACTATTAGATGGTTGAGGGATCATTTATTGCAACTCATGTGCTAAAAATGATCAAGCTAATAGAGAGATTGGCTTAACTTAACCATGTGATTGATAATGATCATACAATTAACATCTATTACATTCCCTTCTTAAATCATATGGGCAAATGGTCATGAATTTCTTCATGAATAAGATTGAGGTATCTCTCATAGAGTTGCTCAATATGCTTAAATTGCTAAATCAAATTTCAAGAAGTAATAGCTTGTGCTGATGGTCAATATCTCTTCTAAGCCCAAGAAGGGAAAGAAGAAAAATCCTAAAAAGAGTTCTAAGGCTAATGCTAAGGTTAAGAAACCTAAAGGAGGTGCACAAAAGAAGAAAGAGAGTGCTCACAAAGGTATATGCTACCAATACAATATACAAGGCTATTGGAAGTGAAATTGTAAAGCTTATCTTTTGTTCATGAAGAAGAAGAAGCTTGGAGAATCTTCTACTTCAAGTAAAAGGGAAATCTTGAAGTAGAAGAAGCTTAGAGAACCTTCTACTTCAAGAAGCCATGAGATAGAAGATGCTTAAACATGCTTCTACTTCAATAAGAAACAAAAGTTTAATGAATCCAAAAATTCATCCTATCTTTGGCATTATAGACTTGGTCATATTAATGAAACAAGAATCAAAAAGTTACATAAAGATGGATATTTGGACCCATTTGATAATGCATTGTATGAAACTTATGAATCATGTCTCATTAGGAAAATGACTAAGAAATTCTTTATTACAAAGGGAGAACATGCCAAAAAACTGTTAGAATTGATACATAATGATGTATGTGCTCCAATGATTGCTCTAGCCAGAGGAAGATTTTCTTACTTCATTACCTTTACCAATGATTACTCTAAGTATGGATATATGTCCTTGATGAAATACAAGTCTGAAGGCTTTGAAAAGTTCAAATAATTCAAATATAAAGTAAAGAAACAAACTAAAAAAAGTATCAAGACACTTAGATTAGATCAAGCTAGAAAACACTTAAGCCAAGAATTTATGGATTACTTAAAATAGTTTGGGATTCTTTCATAGTTGATTCCACCTAAAATGCCACAAATGAATGGTTTTTTAGAAAGGAGAAACTGTACCTTGCTTGACACGATACATTTCATGATAAGTTACAACTTTACCTATCTCTTTCCAGGGCTATAGTTTGGAAATTGTTACATATATCCTTAATTATATCCTTTCAAATTCTATTGATAAGACACCATACAAGCTATAGTTTGGGAAGAAACTAAGTCTTTCATACATGAAGATTTAGGGATGTTCCGCTTACATGAAGCTTATCATCACAGACAAGTTAGGATCTAAAAGTAATAATGTCTGTTTGTGGGATACCCTAAGGAAATGAGGTGTTACTACTTTTTCCATTTTGTTGAGCAAAAGGTGTTTGTCCCAACACATACTACCTTCATGAAAAATGAGTTTATCCTTTAAAAGGCAAATTGTAGCAAAGTAAAACTTAAAAAAGTTTGAAAGCCACAAAATGATACATCATATGGTTGAGGATGAGCCTGATCAAGTATCATAAAAAGTTAAGTAATCAAGCTCAAAGTACACATGCACTATGGAGATTTAGTAGGGAATGTCATGAACCTGAAAAACATAGTTTTCTCATTACTCAAGAGAATGACAATGAGCCTTCTAGTTATCAAGAAGTAATATTAGGTATTGATTCCTTGAAATGGAGAGAAACCATGAAATCTAAAATGGATTTAGTGCATGAGAATTGAGTATGGGACTTGGTCACTACACCCAAAAAAAATAAAACATATCGAGTGCAAGTAGGTAATCAAGACAAAAATGTATACATATGGCAAAGTACAAATGTACAAAGCTAGGTTAGTGGCAAAAAGTTATAGGCAAGTTGAAGGAGTTGATAATGAAGAAACCTTTTCACTAGTTGCCATATGGAAGTCCATTAGGATTTTACTTGCAATAGTTGCATACCATGACTATGAGATTTAGCAAGTGGATTTCAAAATAGATTTCCTTAATGAAAGTATGAAAAAGGATGTATATGTGATATAACCTAAGGGTTTTGTCTCTAAGACCGAACCTGGTAAGGTATGCAAGCTAAGAAAGTCCATTTATGGACTAAAGCAAGTTTCATGAGTTATAACATCCATTTTAATGAAGTAGTCCAATCACTTAACTTCTTCAGGAACATTGATGAACCATATGTGTACAAGAAAGTTAGTGGGAGTATGGTTGCATTGTAGATTACATACTACTCATAGGAAATGACATTTTCATGTTACAATCTATTAAGTTATGGTTATAAAAGACATTCTCCATGAAGGGCCTGGGAGAATCAAGCTTTCTTCTGGTATGAAGATCTATATAGATAGATCTAAAAGCTTCCTTGGCCTCTCCCAATGCATATACATAGACAAGTTGATAAAAAGATTTAGCATAGAATGGTCTAAGAAAGGTTTTTACAGATTCTTACCCATATCTCATAATGTTCACTTATCTAGGAAGCAATGTCCTCAGACAAAAAATAAATGAAAATGCATGAATGAGATTCCCTATGCATTTACAATAGGATCAATCATGTATGTCATGCTATGTGTGTGGCCATATGTCTTCCATGCACTAAATGTGACTAGTAGATATCATGTCAATCCTAATGAAAGACACTAAAGTACAATCAAGACCATCCTTAAGTAATTGAGAAGAAGCAAGGATATGTTCTTGATATATGAAGTAGACCATAATTTAAGAGTCAAAGGTTTCATAGATGCAGGCTTCCAATCAAATCATGGTCAAAATTTGTATTCACTCTTAATGAAAGTGTGGTATGCTAGAAAAGATCCAAGCAAGATACTATAATAGATTCTACAATCGAAGCCTAGTACACTACTACTTCAAAAGTAGCTAAGGAAGTTGTTTCGATAAAGAAGATCATCACTAAACTAGGGGTGATTTCTAGCATTGTTAATCTAATAGAAATCTATTGTCATAATAATGGAGCTATAGCACAAGCTAAGAACCAAGGGCTCATCAAAGATCTAAACATGTTTTGAGGCATTATTGTTTGATCATAGAGATCTTAGAGTGCAACAAAATAAGAATAGAATGGATTCTCACAGATGATAATATGTGTGATCCTCATACTAAAGCTCTATCCCAGCAAAAGCTTGATCATCATTTAGAAAGAATCGGGATTAGATATAAGGGCAATCAACTCTAGGTTAAGTAGGAGATTGTTAGTATGGATTATGTAGAGACAATTAGTTGTAAAGGTATGAATAATACATATCTTAACACATTTAATAAATATTATGTTTTGTCCTCTTTATTAATATAGCCTTAAATATATATGTTTGATATATGTATACTATCTTGGATAAAGTCTTTTTATAATGGAGATTGTAATTATGAGATAATTTCTATATATAATTATAATTTCTAAATAGCCCTGATTGTGAAATAATTGACAAAATAAGATATCAATTATTCATGAGTAAACTAGCATATGTTTTCTCACATTCTTTGGAAGAATATAGTGATCTCATACACTATTTGAAATGGATATATCTAGACAAACATATGTGTATACATTAGAGAACATATGACTAAATTGACCTGCCATGAGAAACTATATGAAATGTTACCATGTGTCAATGGACTTCTCTTGTGAAAGGTGGCGTAAAGGATCATTAGACTTAAGATCAACCTAATATCTTATGCATAGAGCCTTGTGCTTTAATTTTATTTCAGGCTTATACTCTTAAAGAGTGGATACAAATAATTTAGTTACATCATGAAGTACATAAAGGTAGTAATTAATAAGGTAGAATTTATCCTCCTTGGAAACAAGGAAAGATATTCAAAAGATATTCTAACATTTATGTTATGATCAAAATTATCGGCCTATGTATTGATTGATACTTAAAAGGAATTTTATGTATAATTAATTGATGATACATAAAAAGTGATCATTAGACTAGAAATCAACACAATATCTTAGGTATGGAGTCCTATACTTTGATTTTATTTTAGGCTTGCACTCTTATAGAGTAGATACAAATAATTTTGGTTACATCTTGAAGTACATGAAGGTAGTAATTAATTAAAATGGAATTTATCCTCTCTGGAAACAAGAAAAGATATTCAAAAGATGCTCTAACACTTGTGTTATGATCCAAATTATCTGCCTATGTATTGATTGACACTTAAAAGGAATTTTCTGTATCATCAATTGATGATACATAAAAGGAGTTTTATGTATTAATGATTGTGAAATCGCACATATTTAAACATATACCACAGATTGGACATTAATGGGGTTGGCACTGGAACCATACCCTAAGTCCAATTCAAATATCAAGTGATGAAGGAATTGAATCATACACTAAGGGTTTTATTTTCCACAAATCTATTCATAAAATTTGGTGAAACATGATGCTTTGCTAAAAGCCAATCTTGGTATATGAATTTGTTTCTACAATTAAGGGAAATTGTGTTTGAATTAAAAGGAGTCTTAATTCAATTAAACTTATATAAGTTTGTAAACAAATTAATTGCCAACATGTATGAAAACCTGAAATATCACACACAATAGAATCTCTTTGATTAAAAGTTACACGAAAGGATAAAATGCAAAATGTTATGAAGATCATGTTATTTTTTTAATCTATTTCAACATGTATGAAGATCATGTTATAAGTATGAGGATCATGTACAAAAGCTTTGAAGATGATTGTATGTTATTATTTTTTAATCAATTTCAACAATCATATTATATATATATATATCATATATGTTGTGTGATTATACTACATATATGACCAAAAGCATTTTCAACCCAAAGATGGGTTCGCATTCTGCTCACTGAGTTATCATACTCACCTTATTCATTAATATTTTTAGGATAATGAATTTGAAGAGATTATTCCAATAAGGAGATTTTCTAAAGATTATATTGTATGAAATCAATTATGTGGTTCTCTTGGTAATCTTTTAATGGTTAGTGCTTATCCAGCGAAATATTGGATCCTTAATTATGATTATGACCTTTAAAAAATATTTCATTTTAATTTTAGAAAATTATTTATTTCAAATGATTTTATTAAAACCTTGCATATCATGAGTTTTACGATTAAGGGTCCAAAAGATATAATTTCCACATTATTTTCATGTTCTCAAAATTATGAAAAAGGTTTTCAGTAAGATATTGATCATGGGTTTGCAAATGACCATAGGGTGATTTATGCCAATCAGATCCTAGACTTTAGGCTATGAGAGTTGTTTTGCTCTATTGTGTTAGACTTTAGTTACCTATTGAATAGGAGATTTAGAAGAAAAGAGTGCAGATTTTTATTGATCACGTGTTAATGGTTTTCTTTTTATCTTTTTTTTTGTCCTTTATGTTTATATTATGATTTTATTCTATTTATATATTTATGGTTGCAAATAAATCATTTCACTACAATATAAATTGTTATTTATGTTTTGTATATAATATTTTGCGATGGAATAACTTAAAATTAGACAAAAATTTCAATCCTTTTTAGTATTGTTTGGGTGATAAGTATTTTAGGAGTTAAATCAGATGAGTCAATAAAACTTGAGAAAGAAATGCCTAATAGTATTATACATGAAATCATTATGTGTATTTTTAGCATTTACTTATATATTACACTATATTTTAAAATATAAAATTTTATTGTATCTTTGCATGTATCCTTTTATTCTAAAAATAATAAAGTTTTTGCTGATGATAGATTAAAGTTAAGAAGTCTGATTGCAAATGCAACAAATACAACTCCCAATAGTCTTGAGCCATTTTCTTTTGTTCAAGTTTAACCATAAAGTTGAACAAATTTGATGCATTAATTAAATTAATAAGATTAACATGATGTTGATGGTGAAATTCGATTTGTACGGGGGACTCGAACTTCAGTCAACGGAGTGAGTTCAAGGATCCAATACTGCCTTTGAAGAGTTAAAGAGATGCAGCCAAGAGGAAGAAGATGAAATAGATGAGTGACACGTTTAACGTGGTTCGGTCAAATCCGGGCGGTACTAGACCCTACGTCCATGGTGAAAGTTTTATTGATATTAAGTAATTTGTAGAGTTTTTGCTTACAAGATTGCCCCCCCTTTTTCTCTCCCTCCTTACTAACAATATAAGCCTATTTATAGAGGAAGGAGAGGTTACATACATTAATTGCTAGCTACAGTTGTGTTGCATCAAATAATAAATGGGAAAAGATAGTAAAGTGGCTACATTTTGGCTGTTGCAGGAAGTAGGTTGCCCAGTTGTCTTACTAGTTCGGCAGTAGACTTATGTCTGTCACTTGATATCCTGAGTAGGGGATTTATGACTTGAAGGCCTTGCAGGTTTTGTTGCGATGAACACCGTTGTAGTGAGGGAGCAGTCTTCAAGCAGAATGGTCGACCACCCGAAAGTTCAATCTGGTGACATCTTTGCTAGCCCGTCCCTCGCAGGGGATTATTTTGCAGGGCGCGTCTGAGCCTTTTCACAGGGTCACTACAACGAGATAAGGGAGGAAGGGCTTTGACACTTGGGATTACTCTGTCATTGTTACCTACGGGAGCATGGTCCTCGTTGCACTCGAGGGATCATCCATGTGAGGGTGATTTTCGTATACAACATAAATCCCCCAACTCTTGGTTTGTTTCACAGACCGGGAGTTGCATGTTTTCGGGACTTGATTCGTATCTTTAGCCAGTGTCCTTCTTTGACCGAAGTGTCATGTCAAATGCCTTTTCATTTTGCTTTAGGCCATACTTTCCCCTGCTTGCCATTTTTGGCCGTTAGCGTGGCATTACCACTTGCTTTGAGCCGTTGGATGAAGATCAAATTAGATTTTCTCCAGATTCTTCAAAGGGCTTGAGCGGGTTTATTTATAGCATGGGGCATTCTTTCTTTTGCCTCAGAGAAACTCAATGGAGGAGACTGAAGAGCCCCCTGTGCTCCTTGGTGTTTTGGCTTCCGATGAAGCTTGGTGAGACATGGATGGCCTGTTGCATGGTGGCAGGAGACACGGATGGCCTGTTGCACGTGACTTTGGCACAGAATCGCCCTGGCGGGCTCTGATGGAGTTCTCACAGTGTTTTCTAACCACCCCCTCCGACCGTTGCTTGTGGTGTTGCTACCTGGCCAGCCAGTTTTCTATAACTTTATGAATTGGTTTAGGTTTGGCTCAGGAGAATGTGCTAAAGGAATAGGCAGGAGAAACTCTGGGGCTACTGCTCTTCTGCGAACCCGACGACTGGTTGCTAGCTTTTTGGCTGTTTTTTGCATGAATAGTAAGCTTTCAGTCTTTTTCCCCGATGTACCCTCACCTTGCTTGTTGAGGTCTTTATGGGGGATGATTTCTTCTCCATTTCAGAAATTGTAATGAATGCTTCATGCATTTTTGTATGTACACTTCTGATAATTAATGAAATACTACTTTTTACCAATTGACTGTGCTTTATTTCTCCTGTCTGCTCAATTCATTGTGAGTGAGGTTACGAGTGAGATACGCTCAAGAAATTTCACTTGAGATGTAAGAGATACATCCATATGAGAGGTATGGGGATTTACTTGCATGAGAGCTATGAAAAACTTATGCGCATGTAAGCTGCAGGAATTTATCTGCGAGAAAACTGTGAAGGACTCGTCCGCACGAGAGCTGCGTGTGGCGATGATTTCATCTTAATAATGGCAAGGTGAAAACCATTCACTGAGTTTTTGATTTTCATATTCGGGAGGTAGGTTTAAAGGTCATCTCACCCTATCGAAGCCTCGGGGTAGGCTTAAGGGCTGTCTCACCCCCGAGCATTGCGAGGTAGGCTCAAAGGCCATCTCATCCTCGATTTTGTTTGTATTTGTTTTTGTTTTCAAAGTCTCGAGGTAGGCTCAAGGCTGTCTCACCTCTAGGCATTGCGAGATAGGCTCAAAGGCCATCTAACCCTCAATTTTGTTTGCATTTGTTTTTGTTTTCGAAGCCTCAAGGTAGGCTCAAGGGCCATCTCACCCTCGGGCGTTGAGAGGTAGGCTCAAAGGCCGTATTGTCTCACCCTTAGTTTTGTTTGTATTTGTTTTTGTTTTCGAAGCCTCGGGATAGGCTCAAGAGCTATCTCACCCCCGAGCATTGCAAGGTAGGCTCAAAGGCCATCTCAACCTCAGTTTTGTTTGTTTTTGTTTTTGTTTTCAAAGTCTCGGGATAGGCTCAAGGGCCGTCTCACCCCCGGGCGTTGTGAGGTAGGCTCAAAGGCCATCTCACCCTCGATTTTGTTTGTATTTGTTTTT
>JANHAO010016736.1:0-14250 GCA_026873985.1 Saraca asoca
TTTTAAGAATAACAAATTATTCTAGGGACAATTATTATATTTATTTATATTACACAGATATAACAAAATATAATAATTGAATTGCATTTAAAATGTAATGCAATGTATAGAAAAACAATCATCTTATGATTGACTTCTAGGGCATACACTAATAGTAAGAACAGCTCAAAGGTCCACACATATTTGCTAATCATAAAAATAATTTCAATAGTTTGAAATCGACTTTACACATGTGTATGCAAATAATACAACTACCAGTTGAATATACTAGTTTTATGTCTTCAGTTCTCATGCTAAAATCTTCACAATATCCGGTAAACCTAAAACTAAAACAATTTTTTTCCAAGAAAATATAATGAGTTTTAATGATACCCAATAATTAAATTGCTTACTCTAAATACTATTTATATCATATGGCTCGCAAATAACTTTAATAAAATACAACAATTTATAGTTTAGCCAATTCAGACTTACTAATTTACCAGGTATGACAACTATGAATTTGTATAATAGTAACCTCAATCAGTAATTAAATACTTATATTCGCAATGAACTTGTTATTTAATATTTATATATATAAAGGGTCATTAACGATTCAACACAATCAATATGAAGAACCAACATATTGGTAGTTTCCAAATACATCAATTTAAAGTCTAAGTATATGAGAAAATTATCACTTTCGTAATCATAATCAATCAATAAGTATGGCTTACTGTCATTCTTTGGCAAACAGAGACATTTTGATCAAATCAAGACATTCTCTTTACATGTAGCATTCAAGTCAAACACTTTTAATTAAATCAATTGAAGGCATACAAATGAACTGAGAGTTGGATACATGAGCAGGTTTCTTTAGGCAACTTACCATTCAGGTTTAAAATCAGTATTAACACTCCAATCACCTTATCCCTCCAATAGATATCCTCCCATTTATCTCTCCATGGCCATGTCAGTATCGGTATATATATTTTTAAAGAAAGTACTTTTGGAGGTTCCTTAAAGAACTTGCTCCATAAATCCAATTTTCAATTCACCCATAGCTCATCAAATCACACACACATTCAATTTAATGAATTTATTCCATTAACTAATTAGTTTCAATTTAATATATGCATTAAAAAATGATGTAAATAGTAGTAAATCTAATTTCATCGCTATAATTACTTGACTCACACTTTCTATATATAACTTTTTAACCAATGACACTTATATATAAAAAAAATGGGATAGTTACCTACTCTTAATCACATCATATGACATATTATCCTTCCTTTTTCCATCTATCATTACTAGATCATCATAAATAAATAAATAAATTCATAAATAAATAAATAAATAAATAAATAATAAATAAAAAAATGAGTGCTTTCATTACCCTCGTACTAACCTCTCTTCTTATAGAACCATCCTTTGAAAACCCATGTCAAAGAAAGAGTATTTCTATGGAAGCACTAGTACATCCATCCACTGGCTATACTAAAATAATAATTTCTGTCCCTACTGCCTTCTCATATCTCACACATGACTCCTAAATATAAGGGATGAATACACATAAAACCCCACTACCTTTTCTTCTAGCACAAAATTCTTGACTCATGAACCTTTGTCCTAATCTAATTCTGATAAAATCTTTGGTTTGACTCTACGGCCTTAAAAACTATGATGATACAAAGAATGAACTAAATCATTGTGCATTTCTAAAATTCAATATAAAGTATACTCCACCCATGCTACCCATTCCTACCACCATAAACCTCTTCTACTAATATAACTCTAACACAATCCTTTTGTGAGCATAATTGACATTCATAAATTCACCACCAAAAGCTTAGAATCTTCTTACTCTTAAATGTCAAAGTTGCACTTCACTTACTATATAAATCAAGGGTAATTCCATGTTTGCTTAATTGAAATCTTAGCTCACTAGGATTCATTATCTACAATCAATTTTCAACTTAATTCTCCCATGAGAATTTTATATACAGTTCTTGTGCTCACTTTTTTACCCCAATTACTTTGCAGCCATAACTCAATATTTTTGTTTCATTTACATCTAAATTCTAATAATGCCTAGCATAATAGATAGTAAATAGATTACTTACTTCAACTCCTACTTATGTAGTCCAGCCTCTCATTCTTCATCACAATCATACATGCATTTATCTTCACTAACTTAGTTTTGTTTCTGTTATAACCCATTTATAACATTCCCCTACATATGATCATAAACTCATCCCCACTCACATGCTCAAGTTTAGCAGATTCAAGCAAGCCTCCAACATTCATAGCCTATACATAGTTTTTTTTTCTCACCCACTTATGACCACTTCTATTTCCCTCAGCCCAAATATCCAGTATACACATATATACAACAAAACATTCATTTACTTACCAATTGAATCAATAATAGTTTAAGATTACATAGTTAGAAGGTTCACTATCTAAATCAACTTCCACTTCAACCACAACTAGCGTCCAACTACTTATCCCAACATGAATCCAACAAGGATTTCTTTTTATACACTCTCTATGATCACTCCTTTATTTCACTTATCTTATAACTATCACAAAATATTTTATCTTTAACTCCATTACACTAGTACATAGCATGATAAATGGTGAGTAGTTTAATTACTTGATGCACTGCTTCTATAACCCAACCTTTTCTTCCATCATCACGTAGCTCCTAGTTGCAATCTTCTTTCTCAATAGGACTAAAGGGGCAGTGTTGAGTAGTCGGCTATGTAGTTGAGACTTAGCTCAAAACAAGGCAGCTGCAGGCTGCATTACAATGACTGGTCGTAGCTAGCAACGACTGACTTCCTTCTTAACTCAGTTGCAGGGATCGTAACCAGTAAGTAGAAGTGACTGGAGCAACTGACAGCAATTGGTGTAGTTGGAGCAGCAATCATGAAGAGGCTGATCACTTTGGCAATGTTGGCATCGACTGGCCCTACTGACCTTCTGTCCCCGTCCACTCTTAGTCAAGGCAGTCATTAGTAGCAGACTTGCTCAGTCAGGTCAGGAGAAAACCCATGGTAGCACTATTAGCATCTCCAAGCTAAACAGTCATAGTAACAACAAAGCTCAAGTAGGGTAGCGCTACCATAATAGCTTCCATTGCACCATTGCCAGCCTATTCCAGCATAAGCAACCCCCAATGAGAAAAGTTGGTTCAGACAGTTGCAAACTGCGTGGTGGCTTGCAATGGAGTGTTGACTCTATGGTGGCTTTCTTTGCAATGTCTCTCTTAGCATTTTGGTGTAATTAATTTATTTTCCATTATTGCTTTCTATTATATTTCTGTTATATAGCTATGCCTAGTTAGTTATTTTTTCCTTTGCTGAGTTATATTTAATGTTTTAGGCATGTAAGTAGAATGCTCTGCTATATAAGCCCATGTACCTTTGAATTGAAATGATAAGCTAATATTCAAAGAATGTGTCAATTTTCATTCCCTTCTAATATGGTATCAGAGCACCATCCTTTTGCTACTCTTTTATAGTGATAATGGCATGAGGTGGGCAGAACAACAATAACAACAGGTTCCAACCTCTTATGCCTCCTTCTTCATCCACCAGTTCCATGGCTTCACCTGAGTCCCTTGATAATAATTGTAACCTCTATTTTCTACAAAACGATGATCATCCTGGTCTCGCTCTTGTTTTATACCCTCTCACTAGCCTTAATTATAATACATGGAGTCATGCTATGCTCATGGCTTTAAATGGCAAGAATAAGCTTGGTTTTGTCGATGGATTGATTCCAAAGCCATCGTCCAATGATTCCTTTGCCAGCACTTGGTCCCACTATAACAGCATGGTCACATTGTGGCTTCTCAATGCAACTTCGAAAGAAATAGTAAATAGTTTGCTCTATTTGGATAGTGCATAAGCTGTTTGGTCAGATCTATATGATCAATTTTAACAAAGTAATGTTTCATGGATTTTCCCAATTCAATAGCAACTCCATGGACTATCTCAAGGATCTCTTAACCTCAATAATTATTATACATGGTTGAAAATTCTTTGGGATGAACTTAAGCATTTTTAGTCGATCCCTATTTGTACTAGTTATGGTATGAAATCTTGGATAGTCTTCCAAGAACAAGAGTATTTGATGCAGTTCATGATAGGTTTAAATGAATTATATCATGCAATACAAGGGTAGATCTTGATGCTTAATCCTCTACCTCCTATGGCTAAGGCTTTTAATCTCACTGTTTAGGAAGAGTGACAACGGACCATTGTGTCTGGATCTTTACCGGCACTGGCTGAGTCGATGGTGTTTCACACTTTAGCAGTCTCTCTTTTTATTGCTATGATTTCATCTCAATGCAAGCCCAAGCACGATCGGCCACAATGTTCTCATTGTGGGCTTTTAGGCCACACAGTGGATCATTGTTACAAAGTCCATAGATATCCACCTAGTTATAAGCCCAAATCTAAGCCTCATCCTAATTAGGAGAAGACACACTCCAGTTACGTGAACCCTCTTCAATCCAACAGGATGATTTTGAGCCCTAACTCATTAATAGCAGCTTAGTTTTCTCCTTCCACAATGATAGCCCCTACTCTGAATCTATCTCCACCACTGGGCTCTATATATTCGACGCATGCTCTATCTCTTTTTACTAGTTTCTCTCTCCAATGACCAAGTCTAACAACTTATCACCTACCTTAGCTTAAAACTGACTCATAATGTTACTACCACTCCTGAGATTCAATCTGCTGTTGGCCCTTCAATCTTCCACATTTATGGTAATTTTTTTTTCTGCTCTTTCATTTTCTCACAATTCCATTCCTTTTGATGCTTGGGTGATTGACATAGGTGCTACACACCATGTCTGTTGTAATCTCTCTAACTTTTCACACTCCATTTTGGTTCACAACACTTCTATCACTTTGCCTAATGGTGAAACTATTAGTATTGATAGAGTCGAATATGTGCCATTTTCTAATACTTTGATTTTGCATAATGTGTTTTTTGTTCCTTTGTTTGGTTTTAATCTTCTCAGTGTTAGTTCCCTCACACTTAGTTACAATTGTTGTGTTGATTTTCTCTTTGATTCATGTGTGATTTAGGACCTCACTTAAGGCTTGATGATTGGGAAGGGTAGAAGACAGAAGAATCTATACTTTTAAACTTAGGGACTAGTATTTGTAATTCATTTTTTTTCCAAATACTGTAAGGTCTAAAAGTGATATATGGCACTTTAGACTTGGCCACCCATCTCATGTAAAAATTTGGCTTCTTCATAATGAATTACAACTCCCTAATTCTCTATCTCATTTGTCTTCACATTGCAAAATTTGTCATTTAGCCAAACAGAAATGCATGCCTTTTGTTTCTCATAATAACATGTCTGCCAATCTTTTTGATTTAGTGCATATTGACATTTGGGGTCCTTTTCATGTTAGCACACCAACTAGTCATAAGTACTTTCTCACCATTGTTGATGATTGTTCTCATGTTACTTGGGTCTATTTGATATGCAATAAATTAGGTGTCCTTACCATATTTCCAGATTTTTTTACTCTGATTTCTAATCAATGTAATGTTACAATTAAATCTATCCCATCGAACAATGTAATGGAGTTGGCTTTTCATGATTTTTTTCAGTTCAAAGGCATTATTCCTTTTCACTCTTATGTTGCAACACCTGAACAAAATTCAGTTGTCGAATGCAAACATCAACATTATTATGGGTGAAATCTAGAACATCCTTAATAGGCTGGCAAATGGCCCAAATGCTACAAGATCTTAGCTTGCTAAGACACTCAGAATGCTAAGTTCTAGCTCGAGCCACAAGCGACCTCCTCTACACAAGTTCGCTCCTATAAGAACGAGCTCAACCTCACTATCACAAAGATAGTTGCTCCCCTAGGCCAAAGGCTCTAGCTCGCAATGTGTGACTATCAACCTGGGAGCTCGTTAAGCAGGATACAAGCATATGTCATGCTTAGCAGACACATGGGGCCCGTTTGAAGAAAGCAATCTGTAGAAGCCGATTTATAGGATTTTAGTCAGTCTATTCTATCTTGTATAATAAATATTTGATATAATAGATTTACTGCTTATAAAATTACTATTGTAACCTCCTCTTCTCTATAAATAGAAGGAAAGAGATGAACTCTAGAGAGAGATGGAAGACCACATATTGAAACTCTGTAAAAATACTTTCAGATTAATACATTACCATGGACGTAGGGTCCGATGCTATTCGGATTTGGTCGAACCATATTAAAAGCTCTGTGTTATTTACTGCTCTTCTTTTCCTCTCATTTTTTGCATTCATTTACTGTATTTGCAATTAGATTACAATTTGAGATCTCAAAAGAATCCTTCATTGGTTAGAGTTTGGCCCAGAACTAAAATCCATCATTAACATTTTGGCGCTATCTATGGAGATCTCATCTATTCTTTGGTTTGTTTTCTACTACAATGGCCAAGGGAAAAGCCACCAGGGCTTTGAATGCATTGCTTAATCCTCCAAAAGGTCATGTGTTGACAATAGATTGCTCCACTACTCTCGTCATTGGTATAACTGTTGCTTGCCCCTAGCCAATTTTGTTCAACCCACTATCGTTGCCAATGGCATTGGTAGAGTATAGATTTGGCTCCAATGCCAAGAAAAATTGGAAAATATGATGAGAGAATTAACTAGAGCAATCACGATGCTAGCACAAGGTGTGCAAAGGCAGATGGAGACAGCAGTGCCCATGAATGTTCACCAGCAGTAGCAGATTGGATGTTCAGGCAATGCCAATCAAGAAAATTCTCCAGCTTGCTACTCACAAGAGCAAACTCTAGGTCCCAGCTCTCGTGACCATAAGGACCAAAGGATCTAACAATTTTCCAGCCAACGATCTGGGGTGCTAGACCTGTTGGTTGAAGAATTATTCCAAAAAATGATCCAGTTGGAAGAATGCCTTGAAGCTTCAAATGATCAAGCTCACTATGAAAAAAGGTCACCACTCTCTGAGGAAATTAAGGCTTGGGCCTTCCCCCTCAAGCTAAAGGTCCCCGCGATTCCATTGTATAATAGGGACTCTGATTCATACGACCATTTGGGTGCGTTCAATGTTCAGATGGACTTGCAAATGGCTGATCCTCTAGTCAAATGTCAAGTTTTCCTGGCTATGCTAGGTGGGGTACCTCGAGCTTGGTTCAAAAACCTCCCAGCTCACTTGATCTATAGTTAGGAAGACTATCAGCAAAAGTCCATCAGCCAGTACTGAGCATTGAAGAGACAGCTCATGCCCCCTACCATCTCGCCATGATCTTTCAGCACAAGCATGAGTCGCTAAAGGATTACATTGCCAGGTTCAGGCTAGAAGCTAATTCGGTGGAGAATCCATATGAAGAAATCATGCTGGCAACAATCTCTATGGGACTCTATAAAGATGGAAAGCTATACAAAAGCTTGTACAAGTCTTCGATGAAGGATCTTACCTAGTTTTATGAGCGAGCTACTAAGCAGGTCAAGTGGGAAGAGACTTTTGGCCTGGGAAAGTCTGATAGGAAAGATGAAAAACTTGGCTCCTCCCACAGCAAGAAGAAGGGCAATGTGGACCAGGGTGATCACTCTGTTGGGCAACCTGTGAGAGAGTCCAAAAGGCCTAGAGGTGAGTGACCTTAGCATTCAGATCACCATGAGCAATACAGCATCTTATTAGACTCTCAGAATAGGATTTATATGGCAGAGAGGGATAGAGAAGACTTTGGGAGACCTACTTCCATATCGATCCCTTACAGGCAGAGAAACAAGTAAGAGTTCTGTGCCTATCACGACGAGGTTGGCATGGAACTTCAAACTATCGAGAGCTTAGGGACGTGATTGAAGACCTGATCAGAAGAGGCTGCCTAAGGGAGTACATGATACAACCTGTGGGGCAGTTGTCCCAGCATCCCCAATGAAATGTTGGCCAAGAGCCGGGGGGCTTGGTCAGAGTTATACATTGATAATGTATCTTAAATTCAAGAGTTAATGTAAATACTTTCCTTTGTCCTTGTTGAAAGCTGATCGTTGATTGGCTTGGTTCTACTATCTTCATCTCTCTCTCTTTGATATGCCTCTCACTATTAAATGTTTACAATTCCCACAGCTTGCATGCGGTCAACTCTTTCAAATCTCTCGAGTGACTTTGTGCCAACCGTGGCCTTTGGTTTAGTTGAAGCCTCTGGAGCTCATTCTAGAGATAAATTGCTGAAGCTGCTAGCTTTTTTAAGCTGAGGCCCCTCAGAGCTTATTTTGGAGATGAATAGATGAAGTTTCTAGCTTTTTTAAGCTGAGGCCCCTTGGAGCTCATTCCAGAGATGAATTGATGAAGTTGCTAACTTTTTTAAGCTGAGGTCCTCCAGAGCTCATTCCAAAGATGAATTGACACAATTGCTAGCTTTTGAGCTGAGGCACCAGGGCTCATCCTGGAACAATTGCCATCATAGTTACGTGCTCGCTAAGGCATCGGGGCTCATCCCGGAATAATAACCAATTGAGTTGTGGGCTCACTGAGGCATAGAGACACTCAAAACAAACTTACTTAACCAGTTAAGCTACGGGCTAGCTGAGGCCTGGAGACACTCAAAACAAACTCACTTAACCAGTTAAGCTATGGCTCGCTGAGGCGTGGAGATGTTCAAAACAAACTCACAATGCCAGTTGAGCTGCGAGCTTGCTGAGGCACGAAGGCGTTCTTAAACACTCAATACTAGGGTGACTGTGTGCTTGTTGAAGCAAAAAAATTGACCTAACTATTTGCCTAAGGCAACAAGACTACTATGATTCACAGCTTTCATGCGACCAAATATTTTCAGCTTTCATGTGATTTTTTGCTAGTTATAGTTCTTATGCGATTTGCTCATATTATATGTGCAAGATGTTTTACTCATGCTTATTGCTCACAAGGGAGTTTAGCCGATTGGCTATTTGGGTATTTCATTGCGAACCGCAAGAGTTTGCGTTATTATCTATAAAGTACAGAAAGTTAAGAATAGCATGTAGAAACCATAATAAAAGGTTTTATTCGTTAAAAGGGCCTCAACGAGGCACATTTACATCAGAAAGAGTCAAAATACAAGAAAACTATAGCTAATTCCTTCTAGGAGAAAGGTTATCGCACAAGAGGAAAGCTCCTATATTGGTTTTTAATCTTCCTTAGCTAACGGCTCTTTTCCTGATTCACAAAGAAAGCAACTCAAGAAGCGACAGGAGCCTTGCTGGCAGGGCAAAATCCCATGGTAAAGCTGTAAGGACATAATCCGAGATCACATTACTGGAGAAGACGTGTCTTCGAAGCTTTCTATGCAGCAGACCATACATGCCTTGCCCTGGAAGACAGAATGTCAAGAAACCCATAGGCTTATCTGAAACTTCCATGTAGACACTCTTTAAAGGAAGAAGAGGATTTCACATGCTTTAAATAGACCTGGCTTGATCTTACCGAAGAGTCCAGAGGGAACTCCCAACTACTTTCATTTATTTCCTTGAAAAAGGATGAGGTTGACCCCCAATAATCGTGAGGCATGTACTGCAGGAGGTATGGCCTGGAATAGATGAAATGACAGATTCGATGAAGACTTTGACTAAACTGAATTCTGTGAATGAATGGCCTTTGGCAAATTTCAACTCCCAGCCCGCAAAATGAGTTGAGAGCTGGGGGGTTGATGTTATAGGTGAAATCTAAAACATCTTTAAGGGGCTGGAAAATGGCCTAAGTGCTACAAGATCTCAGCTTGCTAGGACACTCAGAATGCTAAGTTTCAGCTCACACCACAAGCGACCTCCTCTACGTGATCTCGCCCTTACAAGAATGAGCTTGACCTTACTGTTGCAAAGACAACAGCTCCCCTAGGCTGAAGGCTTTAGCTCGCGATGTACGATCATCAACCTGGGAGCTCGTTAAGTAAGAGACAAGTGTATGCCATTCCTAGCAGACACATGGGGCTTGCTTGCATAAAGCAATCTGCAGAAGTCGATTTTCAAGATTTTAGTTAGTCCATTCTATCTTGTACAATAAATATTTGATGTAATAGATTTACTGCATGTAAAATTACTATTGTAACCCCCTTTCCTTTATAAATAGAAGGAAAGAGATGAACTCTAGAGAGAGATGGAAGACCATCATACTGAAACTCTATAAAAATACTTTCAAATCAATATATTACCGTGGACGTAGGGTCCAGTGCTGTCCGGATTTAGCCGAACCACGTTAAAAGCTCTGTGTTCTTTGATACTCTTCCTCTTCCTCTCGTCTTCTACATTCATTTACTGTATTTGCAACCAGACTACAGTTTGAGATTTGAAAAGAATCCTACGCTGGCTGGAGTTCGGCCTAGAATCAAAATCCACCGTCAACAAGCACATACTTAATGTAGCATGTGCCTTTCTTTTTCAATCTTTTGTTCCCTTTTGTTATTGGGGTGATTGTGTCTTAACTGTAGTCTATTTGATTAATTGCACACCCTTATCATTGTTGTCTAACAAAAGTGCATGTGAGTTATTACACAGCAAAAAACCCACTTATGCACACCTTCGCACCTTTGGTTACCTCTATTATGCTTCCACACTTCCTAGTCACTACATCAAATTCACTCCCTGTGCTCATGCCTCAGTTTTTCTGGGTTATCCTTTTAGTTATAAGGGGTATAAATTGCTTAATCTTGATAGTAACCAAGTCTTCATTTCTTGGCATGTTTAGTTTCATGAGACTATTTTTCCCTTTGCTAATTCAAATGCTACTAATGATTTGCTTGATTTTTTTGGTGATCATGTTTTGTCTCATTCTGTTCTACCTTCATCTTCTCGACCTAGTCTTGCACCTGATTCCACTTCACCTTCTGATCACTCAGTCACTAGTCTTACACCTACTTCTGCATCACCTTTTGATCACTCAGTCACTTGTCCAGAGCATATTTCTAAAGCTCCCGCATAATTGTCAGACTATCATAGTTATTTGGCAGCTAATGTACCTAACTCCACTTCCTTTAACCTCTCACCCACTTCTTCTGTTTATCCCATATCTTTTTTCCTTAGCTACCAAAAACTCTCCCCTACTTATCATGATTCTGCCTTAACTAATACCATTCACTCTAAACCTCACAGCTTTGCCTAAGCAATTGAATCTCCAGAGTGGCATCATGCTATGAATGTTGAGTAGGCAGCTTTGCAAAGCAATGGGACCTGGTCTATTCTTTCTCTTCCTCCTAGGAAGTGTCCAGTGGGCAGTAAATGGGTGTATAAAATCAAGTTTCGAGCTAATGGGACCATGGATCATCATAAATCCCACCTTGTTGCTAAGGGCTACATGCAACAAGAAGGTATTGATTTCTTAGACACTTTTTCTCCAGTGGCAAAGCTTGTGATTGTTAAAATTTTACTTTCCTTAGCTGCTATCCATGGCTAGTTTCTCACTCAACTTGATGTTATTAACACCTTTCTTCATGGTGACCTTGTTAAAGAAGTTTATTTGACAATTCATCTTGGATATACTTGTTGGAAGGGGGAGCATCTTCCTCCTAATGCTGTTTACAGGTTACACAAGTCCATTTACAACCTTAAACAAGCATCTCGTCACTAGTTTCACAAGTTCTCAAGTGTTCTTGTCATGGAAGGTTTTAAACAATCGGCTAGTGATCATTCTCTCTTTACCAAATATCATGGCAATTCTTTCTTGGCTCTCTTGGTATACGTCGATGATATTATCATTGCAAGCAATGACTAGGCTGTTGTGGATAGTTTGAAATTAACCTTTAATTCTAAGTTCAAGATGAAAGATTTGGGGCCTCTAAAGTTTTTCTTGGGTTTTGAGGTTGCTAGATTAGCAGTAGGGATTTCCATTTGCCAACAAAAGTATGCTTTGTAGTCACTATCCAAAATTGGCTATATGGGTTGCAAACTAGTTTTTGCTCCAATGGAACCCAATCTGAAACTCTCACAAGATGATGGTGATTTGGTTCCAGACCCCACTAGCTACTGGTGACTCATTGGTAAGCTTTTATATCTCACAATTACCCAGCCTGATCTCACATATTCAGTGAATAGACTCAGTCAATTTTTGGTAGCCCCATGTGCTCCACATCTTGCAGCAACACTTCGTATTTTACAATACATTAAAGGCACTTCATGTCAAGGAATCTTATTTCCCTCAAATTCTATGAATCAACTTAAAGCATTTGTGAACTCAGATTGGGCAACATGCCTTAACACTTGCCGGTCTGTTTTTGGTTTTTGTGTATTCCTTGGCTCCTCTCTAATTTCCTAGAAATCAAAGAAGCAACAGATTGTATCTTGTTCATCTGTTGAAGCTGAATATTGATCTATAGCCAACACTACTTGTGAACTCATTTGGCTATTATCTTTACTCAAGGATTTAGGAGTTTCTCACCTTGGCCTGGCTCTATTGTTTTGTGATAATTAGGCTGCCATCCACATTGCTGCTAACCCTGTATATAATGAATGAACCAAGCATATTGAAATCGACTACCACATTGTATGGGAGAAGATACAAGTAGGCATACTCAAGACTTTGCACATTGGAACACAAAACTAGCTAGCTGATGTCTTCTCCAAGGCACTTTATCCTATTCAGTTTCATGCTCCCCTAGGCAAGATGAGCATCCATAATCTATATGTTCCATCTTAAAGGGGACTTTTAGCATTGTGGTGTTAGCATTCTAGTGTAACCAATTTATTTTCCATTATTACTTTTTGTTATATTTCTATTATACAGCTGTGCATAGTTAGTTATGTTTTCCTTTGCCGAGGTGTATTTCACATTTTAGGCATGTGAGTAGAATGTTGTGCCATATAAATCCATGTACCTTCAGATTGAAATGATAAGCTAATATTCAGAGAATGTTTCAATTTCCATTCCCTTCTAATAGTCTTAGACTATGTCATCCATGGCCGAAGGAAGAAATGAAGAGTGTTGCCTCCAGCAATCCGGGCGTGAGGAAAAACCCAGAAGCTGCCTTCAAACGGTGCAGTTCCAATTAGCAAAAGTTTATTTCCTTTTTATTTTTTTATTTTTCGTAAACCTTGCCCAATATGGGTTGAAGCTAAACAAAACAAGATTTTTTTTTTTTTTAGAGATGAGCTGAACCTATTACACCAGAAAAGACCCCCCCTTTTTTTCTAAGATGACCTAAAACAAAGTAAATGACACAAAGCAGAAGCTACCCATTGAATTCTATTAACAAATATACGCCATAGCTGTAACTTATCAAATATCCTCTATATCAATATAAACAAACTTTTAAATTTATTTGACAGACTTAATGCCCCCTAACAATCAATACAAGTGATATTACAATATATAAAAACCTTAGTTGAATTTATTCAAACACAATTTTTCTTGTTTTTTTCATATAGAATTAAAAAGAAAAAACAGGTTCCGTTGTTTATCAAACAAATTCCCATTTATATACTGGCGAGAAATAGTTAGTCATACATTATTATTTAAATTATTATTACTACTGTGTTTTGTATTTCAATAAATTAAAAACAAAGAAATTGTCCCCTAGATAAAGCCTTAATCATATTATAAAGGAAGGCAGATTAATAAAATTTGAAAGAGAATAGTACTAAGATTTAAGTATTATAAAATAAGGTTAAAATAATTGTTGTAAAAATTAATTTTACATTTAAATCCAATACATAAATTTATTTGTACTATTACCTAAATGCTACTAATCTCTTCATACTCTTGACAAATTAATGATTACCATGTCAGAAGACTGAATTTCTTAATTTTTTAAATGCACAATTTCTTTTTTGTAAATTAAAATTTAATCTTCTAACAAATCCAATCCAATAGAAATTAATTTATAATAATTAATCGCTTCCCTAATCAAATTCAAATATTATATTATGCTTTGGAATTCCACGCCATAATCAAATTTGAACTGCTGAGAAATACATAGATAATAGTTTAATTGCTTACTCTAGTGAAATAGGATTGGCCAAAAATTAACCTATCACTAATCTAATTCTAAATAGTTGATCCAATGGTAGTGTTTATAATAATATAAAAATAAAAGTTACAGCAAACCTATTTTCATTTTTTATATATATATTAAATTAAATCTGACCCAGCAGCCTCAGGATACAGTGCCGAGAGTCCCAATGCTACATCTAAGTCCAAGCATATAAATAGTTAAATACTCCCTCACCTCACACCCAAAAGATCCAAACCTGGTCTTCCTTCTCTAGTTCTCCTTCTGAGTTATTTTTGCAAATTCTTCTTC
>JANHAO010016737.1:0-14252 GCA_026873985.1 Saraca asoca
TGAAATTGGAAATTCTATTTTCTATGTGATAAATGGATATGGAAATGCTTTGGCAAGTTCATGTATGTTTGATAAACATTGCTTATCCGAACATGGATTTTTTTTTATGTCTTCCAATATAGAATGTTGTTGTTTTGAGATTTATGCTACCTGACATGATAAGCTAATTGACTTGGGATACTGGATCCATTAGAAATTCATTGGTAACCTCAAGTGCACTTGTAAATAGTTGATATGATGGCATGATAAGGGGGCATGGTTGGATATATGAATATCTGACCAGTGTGTTGCAATGGATTTTCAGGGGAGGTGATTTTTATGATATGTAATGGTATGGTTACCTTTGGCAATTTTCCTTTGGGATTCCAGTTGAGTATTTAAATTAAATTGAGTATTGATGACTTTTAGAAATCTTCATCAACTTTCTTTCATATTACGTAATGATAAGCATATTTCCATGATAACCTGTCTTGTTACTTATTATTATTATGTTGTTGAATATTATATTTTCAATTACTTGATCTTTTTGTTAAATGATAGTTTTCAAATTTATTTTGAAATTGTGGCTGCAAACCGAATAAACATATCTTCACAGTTGTATATTTATATTTATATATATATACCTTCAAACATGATTTTTAAATGGGATTTTGAGTGATCATGGGATTATTTACTCACTGAGTTTCTATGAAACTCACTTCTCTCTTCTCCATGTTTTTTAGAGCCTGAGATCACACCTACGATCCCTCCATCTCATCTTGATCCTAGATTTGCTCATTGATCGAGTAGGTCACCTTTTATGGAGATATAAGATATATACATGGTGTAAATGTTGGTAGTTAGTTTAGTAATTGTGTATATGTATTTTTTTTAGATGAAGCCCAATAGGTATAGCCTTGTATTGTTTGAGCTGTTGTGATGTTGAATCATTATACAGGTTGTGTATAGGGCATGTAGCCCTTTGGTTGTTGTATAGGCCTCATGCCTGGATGTCCCATAAATAGAGGAAACTCTGCTAGATTTTTGGTAGAAAGGATATGTGTATATTTATTTATTATTGTGGTTATGTGTCTTAATATGTCATCTTGCATAGTTAGGCTTGTAAAAGGTTTCTTAATGGTAATCTTTTACGCCAGTCATGTGTTGAAGATTGGGGCATGACAAAGTTGGTATTAGAGTATGGTCTAGGGTTCAGGTGCATGATAGAGGTCTCCAACTGTAAAGATGAGATAGGCATACCGAGTTTATGATAGTGCACTTGGGAGCACGACACATGAATAAGGATATATTGATGCCCACACCATGAATGTATATTGATAATCTCTGCATTGCATAATTCTTTTAATCATACATGTATCAGTGTGTTTGAACCTTGCCAAATGAATCCTCCTATTTGATAATAGGAAAATGCCACCTAGGACTTGGTTTTCTGCTCACTCTGGATGCCGAGTGGAAGAAGCGTTCGAAAGAGCTTCTCACGAACCTTTCTCTTCTTCCTAACCTATACCCCAACCTCAAGGTAGATCAAGGAGCTGAGGTCGTGCTAGACGCCAAGGCAAGATTACATAAGTAGGAGTGCAGCCAGGAATTTTCCAACTTGACTTCAAGGCTCCTTCCATATCTGGAGCTTCAGTAGGTCTTTCTACTTCAGATGCCTCAACGTGGGCTACAGACTTATAGGTAGTTTAAGATAGGGAAGAGGTAAGAGTAGCTATAGGTAGTTTAAGAAAGAGATTTTTAGATCTCAGGGCCCTAGTGGAAATTTCAGGAGACAGACATTTGTAGCCTTTGGCACGCCTTCCTCTTGGAGACTTGAGATACCCATATCCTCACGATATGTGGGCACGAGTACTCAAAGTAGAAGGCCCACAGATGCAGCTGTATTTAGTTATCGTCCTCTTGTGGAATCGGCGTGTGTGGAATTGTTTCACTCGCTAACTTGATTATGCTGGATATGATGGACTTTGATATTATCTTAGGCATAAACTGGTTATCATGCACTTTTATCCTTGAAAATAGCCATTATTGATGGCCCACAATTTACTTTTTCCTCATGAAATGCCTCCACCAGCCACTGTACCTGGTCCAGCATCACATGTGATTCTCGTCAAAATATGACAGCTCTAAACCTCATCAGTCTTAGCCTTTTCGACACACTTTTTGATGACGTTGCTCACCTTTCATTTCTTACTAATCTCTCAGTTACTGACAACCAAATCTCTGAATCCATTTCACCAAGGATCTCTACCATTGCTAACCTTTGCTTTCTCAACCTTTCTAACATTTTAACTCTCATGTTTCCCTCTAAGCTTGTCCAGTTCAAGAATCTTTAGGTCCTTGACCTGTACAACAACAGTTTGATTGGAGAGCTTCCACTTGTTACACAGATGCCAAATTTGTGGCACTTGCATCTCAGAGAGGACTTTTGTTTTCTTAGCCAGCTCCCACCGGAGTATAGAAAATAGGAACATTTGAAATACCTAGCTATTTCTGGTAACGAACTAACCACACCATTCTATCGGAGATTGAAAAATGATAAACCTAAAAAGGTACTATAGTTAGAGTTAAAAGCCTTGGAGGACAATGGGCTGACAAATACTACAGAAGCTATGAAAAGTGACCTACTTGATTTGTCAGAGGATTCCCATATACTGGGGTTTTCTTTGGAAGGTAAGATGGTTTTATCCAGTGATTCAAAACTCTCGTCATATGATGTTAATATAGTTGGCCTCAGTGATTGTTTGGAGAAAGCTGTATTTAGAAGGTATCCTCCTTGGAGAAGAGTTTCAACTATTAAACTGGCGTAGTGAAAGTGTGGTGGGCTAATAAGCCACAGGTCCCCAGAATCTCTTTTAGGGAGAATAAGAGTACAGATCAACATAACTTGTCTATGGATGATAATCTACCAAAAAATGATGGCTAATGCTCATGTGAAAAGAGTAGAAAACAATGTTCAAGCTGGATATGCTTGTTGGGGCAAAGCAGTGGAAATCTACCCTGCTTAGATTGTATGACTACTTCCTTATTTTTAGTAAAATCCACTTCTCCAGCTTGTCTTTTCAGTTCAACTAGATGAAATTGCTCACTAATTAGCTCATTCAAGTTGAAGAGCATGAGTGCCAAGTAGTTCAGTCATTCGATCCTGCTGCAGGACACTCACCCAGACACATGGTGTTGCTCGAAATCTCAGCCTCCCATTGTTAGAATAGGCCTTTTTTCCTCAGCAGTTATGTAGAAATTGCATCCAGCTACTCCAACTAGCCCTGTCAGTTGTAGTACTCCCCAAACTATGATTCTCAGTTACCCTATTTTGGTCACTTGTTCAACGATTTCCCATAAGATTATAAATAAATGCCGAAGAGTTTTGCAAATCCTTTCCTCTCACCAGCAGCATCATTATTGAGATCAGCCACAAACCACTGTTCTACTGTGGTTCCTAGATGATTAGACCATCAAACTTCCTTAGCCTTAGTCAACATTACAAACATAACTATCCTGTATAAGTCGGACTGTTGTTATGTTAACCCGCATAATGCATTAAACTTCCTGATGAATATAATGACCATAAGGTTGAAACGAAGTTAGAAGCACTAGATACAATATATAACCATGATGTGGTATAGTGTGAAGGATATCAGGGAAAGAGATAGTAGTCTACCAAGGAATCCAAAGTCCTTGGATGAAGCCTTTAGAAATATATGGTTACCAACTGGAGTTGAAAAGAAATTCCAGTGCAATGGATATTGCATCAGGTAGGGTCGTTATGCTCGGCTTGATGTCTAAATCAAAATGTCCTTAAGGGTCTAGTAAATGTTCCTCCTATAGGTCATGATAATTTTAATAGTCATGATAATGAGATGGATATGACCCAGAGCAAAGTAAGAAAGATATGCCATCTATTTCAAGTTGTTTGTTGGAAGCCTTTATAGAGAGAAGAAGCAAAGATTCTTGAGGAGAAAGGAAAAAAATATTAATACAAGCAAGCAAATCTTGAGATTTGTCCTTGGAGTTAAAGTTGGTGATGAATTCCAAGATAGAGTGAAGCTTATCATAATTGGCCTTCATCGTTAGATCCAAGATAGCATGGATTACATAAAGCACAATGGGAAGATCCTGGCAATTGGTATTGTTTCATCATGGGCTATGCTAATGTTTTGGAGGGCAATTCAGATATCATGATTTACATGAGGCAAAGGGGAAAATTGTGAACACTGATAAGGAACTCGAAAATCAGAAGCTTGAGTGCGACAATCTGGCTTTGAAGAATAGCAACGAGGAAAAGAATCCTGTTAAGGTGATACATTGTTCTGTAAGAGAACCATGGAAAAAAGAAGGGAAATGACCTAGGAGTCCGAGTCCTTCATGATGTATAGATACCCCAGTTGTTTGAGTGATGTGTTGGTATGGACCTTCACTCCTTATGACTATGTTCCTAGAATTTGAGGATGAATTCTCTTGATGGGGGGAGAATTTGTAATACCTTGAATAGAAAGGAAATTTGGAAAATGTTAACTGAGGAACTAAAGTGAAATTTTGATATATTTCATTGGGGTCATAACATAATTTTTTATTTTTTAGAAGGACTTATTTGAAGTCAGTGGGAAGTCATGGGGTCAAATTGCAATTTGCCCCATTTCTTTTTATGTATATAAATTCCCCAAGCTAGCTCTCCTTCCTCACATGCACTCTAGACTTCTCACAAAGCTTCCTCTGTGCGATCTCTAGCGTTTAGCAATAGTAGCACTCATTGTTGTCTTCCGGTGGGATTCTGGTGGTCTTTTGTTGCTTTTCCCCTTCTCTGGCGTCTTCCTCTCCTTCTTCATGTGTTATTTCTCCTTGGCTAAACTTCCATTGCAACTATTGGCAACTTCATTTTCTTTGGCTTTCCTCAGTCCAGTGAGCTTCGACAAACTTTGGCCATCATCAGTCTTCTTTTCCCATTCTCTAGTGTCCTCCTGCAACAGCTTAGCTCACGATAACAATGGTCATCCTCTTCAATGCCAATTTGGCTAGTGCCATGAAATAGTTTGCTGATAACGATTCAGCTCTGGTCGAGCTCCCCACTTGCGTTTTGGAAGGTAGTGAGTAATCCTATAATAAAAGATTTATTTTATAGGAAGTGTACATTAATTTTTCAAGATGGTTTACTAGAAACCCTAACTCTCAAAGTTGAGGTATGCTAAAATTTTGTTCATTCAGCTCCAGATAAATTCCCTTTGACGAATCGAGCACACCAACGATAAATTTCTGGAGCTTTAGTTAACTTAGTTTTCTAAGGATTTTCTAAGGTGAGTGTACAATTCTCTTCATTTAATGATCCTATGTGTAAATATACCTCCTCACTTAATGATCCTATGTGTAAATATAAAATAATTTTATCATATGGAATATCATTAATCCTTTTTAAATAATGGGATTTTCCTATGTAATGAGGTGGTTTCAAAAGTATATTTATATGTTGTATGTGTACATGAAATGATTTGCTATGATAAATTATGCATCTTCATCTTGCCTTATATTATTGAAATTGGAAATTCTATTTTCTTTGTAATAAATGGATATGGAAATGCTTTGGCAAGTTCATGTATGTTTGATAAACATTACTTACCTAAACATGGATTTTTTTTATGTATTGCGATATAAGAATGTTGTTGTTTTGAGATTTATGCTACTTGACATGATAAGCTAATTGACTTGGAATACTGGATTCACTGGAAATTCATTGGTAACCTCAATTGCACTTATGACTAGTTGATATGATGACATGATAAGGGGGCACGATCAGACATATGAATATTCGACTGATGTATTAGGATGGATTTTTAGGGGAGGTGATGTTTATGATATATAATGGTATGGTTAGCTCCAGGGATTTTATTTTGGGATTCCAGTTGAGTGTTTAAATTAAATTGAGTATTGATGACTTTTAGAAATCTTCATCGACTTTCTTTCATATTACGCAATGATGAGCATATTTCCACAATAACATATCTTGTTACTTATTATTGTTATGTTGTTGAATATTATGTTTTCAATTACTTGATCTTTTTGATGAATGATAGTTTTCAAATTTATTTTGAAATTATGGCTACAAATCGGGTAAGCATATCTTCACAGTTGGATATTTATATATATATATATATATATATACTTTCAAACATAATTTTTAAATGGGATTTTGAGTGATTATGGGATTATTTACTCACTGAGTTTCTATGAAACTCAATTCTCTTTTCTCTATGTTTTTAAGAGCCTAAGAACACACCCACAACCCCTCCACCTCATCCTGATCCTAGATCTGCTCATTGATCGAGTAGGTCACCTTTTGTAGAGATCTAAGGTATATACATGGTGCAAATGTTGGCAGTTGATTTAGTAATTGTGTATATGTATTTTGTTTAGATAAAGCCCAGTAGGCATAGCCTTGTGTTGTTTGGGCTGTTGTGATGTTGAACCATTGTACATGTTGTGTATAGGGCATGTAGCCCTTTGGTTATTGTGTAGGCCTCATGCCTGGATGTCCTATAAATAGAGGGAACTCTGCTAGATTTTTGGTAGAAAGGATATGTTTATATTTATTTGTTATTGTGGTTATGTGTCTTAATATGTCATCTTACGTGGTTAGGCTTGTAGAAAGTTTCTTAACAATAATCTTCTATATCGATCACGTGCCAGTAATTGGGGCATAACATTTCCAATTTCCTGTTATAATGGATAGAAATTAATAATCATATCTATATATCATGTCATAAAACATTTAAATTTGTATAAAATAATAAATTAATTCAATAAATATATGTATTTAATACTTCAATGTAATTTTATCCAAGCGAATCTTCTATAGCAAATATACTCTTTACATACCCTAGTAGAGAAAGAGAGAGAAAATTATTCTATATCCTTAATGAGGTGACTACAGCTCTATTTAGGATATAAGTAGGGGTTTACGTTATTGTAATCCTACTAGACTAACTAACTCATCATTATAAATCTAGTTATATGACTCACACTACTAAAGTTCATTATTAGTCTAGATGTTGTGATAGGCCTATAGTCTAATTACGTATTAGTTGGTCTATCATACTTAATTGTTATGACATTCAATTAATCTAATTTAATAAATAATTAAATTATGGTAGTTCAATATAGAAAATTTTAACAATCTCTTATTTTGATAACATAGTTTATTAAACAAGAAACAACATTACTATAGGTGGCCATAAAATGAACGTTAACAATAATCATGACACCATTACAACTATAGATCCATCATAAGTACTCCATAATGCAGATCATCATATCCAATAAGGATGTTAATGTTATACATGTTTTGAATACTTATATTCTAATGACCAAAACAATATAATGTGAAATGTGTGTAAAACCAGTCATACATATCAAAATCTAATCATATGTACATATTTACAAAATAGTCTTTGCATCCACTTAATACATCAAAATGAAAATAAATCTCAAAATAACTATGAGACAAAATCTAAATGTCTCCATCAATATGGCATAAACAAATATGCACAATCAACTACGTCATATATATATATGCATATATATGAAACATATGGCAATATTATTAACATTTCACTAATCTCGAGATAATAAATAACTTTAATTCATTATTTAAATAAGAAACATGAACTCCCACTAATCTTAAACACCAAAAGAAAGACTTAGTCAAACTCATTCTAGTCATTTGTTTGCGAACAATTTTACACTTAAGCATTTGGTTAGTGATTCGCAAGTATACGATCCATAGTTACATGTATAATGCTTGTGTATCTTCTTTCTAACAAATTAATACTTTATATCAAAATACTTAGTACAGGCAATACTTTTATTATTTTGAGATAAGTTCACTTTGATAGTATTGTCACAACATATGTTTAAGGTTCTAGAAATACTTTTAACAACTTTGAATCCAAATATCATATTTCTTAAACAAATAGCCTCTCAAGTGGCTTCACAACATGCGACATATTCTGCCTCCATAGTAGAAATTGTTGTAATTGACTACTCAAAAGTTTCCTCAATATAACTCTTAGATAATTCATAAAATTAGTGTTAAAATAGCCTGCAACAATTATATCACTTGATCTACAATAGATCAGCACAAAGATTTTTTGTACTTTATAAGTACTCTATAACTTTCTTCACTGTAATTCAATATTTCCAACTAAGATCACTCAAGTATCTCCCAAGTACAATAAATTAGTAGCAATATCAAGATGTGTACATATTTGAGTATACAACAGGCTACCAATGATGGAGGCATACATGACCTACTTTGATTTATATATTATTTTGAGGATATTAGGCTTTAGAAAGAATTTCACACCTCTGGAAGGGTGCAATACTTATAGAGTACATAAAATATATTGAACCTTTTGAGTACATTTCTAACATACATTTATTGAGATAAGCCAAGAAGAGCCCATAATTTGTCATGATAGATCCATTTGCCTATCACAAAAAAGGCATCACTATGATCATTTGTATGTAAACAATATATGCTTTATCTCAAACATAGGGCTTATAACATTTTCTTTAAGGAAAATATCATCAACATATAGATAGAAACATAAATATGCTTGTACCCAACTTAAAATAGATACATAGATTTGCATTATTTTCCTTGAATCCAAAAGAAATAATAATCTCACTAATCTTGAGTTACCATTGTCTAGATGTTTTATTTACATCATATTTATGAATCTTTTCAATTCACATATGGAGTGTTCTTTTACTCTTTTCTTGAAAATCATCTAGTTGGTTCACTTAGACAATTTCTAACTAATCACCATTTAAGAAAGTAGTCATGCATCTAGTGAAACTCCAAGTTAAGATAAGCTACCAACACTATAACAACTCCAAATAAGTCTTTAATTAAAATAAATAAGAAAATTTTCTATGATCAACACTTTCTTTCTAAATACATCATGTGCTACCAATATGGCCTTATACCTCTTAGTCACTCTTTGAGTATCCCTTTTGGTCTTAAAGACCCTTTTGCATTTAATAGGCTTACTACCAATAGGAAACTCTATATGATCTCACACATCATTACGGATCATCAAAGCAATCTATCATTAATGCCAAATTCATACTCCTATAGATATATCATATAGTCATTAGTAATTTCTGATCTACGAGCCATCTAGAATTTCCTTAAGGGTACTTTATTTATAGGATTTAGTTTTTTTCTACTATCAACGGAACATTAAGCTCTTCCCATTTTTAATGTTGGTTTTACTATTTGTTGTATCAGATCATTTTCTTAATTAGTTCGATTTTCTTGACCAATTACGATGTTAGTGAAATAACAACTTATACCTCTCTTAGAGAAATGTTATATGGTCTTTCACTAAATTTATCTAACCAATAAATAAAACAAGGTGCACCCTAGTGGTGTGTGGATCACACAATAAAATCTATTACTTTTGTAGCCATTACAACATTCAATAAAGTGACCATTAATAGTCTTCAGATCAAGTTACTTAATAAATGAATAACATACTTCACTTTAGCCTTACAACCCCAGACATAAAAATGACTAAGACTAGGCTTTTCCTATACAAAAAATCATATAGGGTTTTAAGTACATACTTACAACAGACTTGGTTTAGAATATATACCACAGTCTTTAAAGTATCACCCAATAAAAGTCTGGTAAAATCCAATTCCCCAACATGCATCTAATTATGTCCATGAGCATGTAGTTTGAACTTTCTATGATCCAATTCTATTCGAGCATTCCGGGCATAAGGCTACTAGTCTCAAAATTCAAAATCTTGAATATATCGCATAAATGAATTAGAATTTCCATCGGTTTCATTGCATCTCCTTAGCACTCACCACCTTCATCATAATTAACACACTTGATTTTCTTATCATAATTATTTTTTTTAGTTCAATATCAATTTTGAATGCCCCGTAAGAATTTAAGGATTCTGAATCTTTATTGGATGTTTCCACCTAACAAAAAACTTAATTAATCACCAATAAAGGTGAAATTTATCAGTATCCACTTACAGTACTCGGCGTAATTAGTCTACCTATATTATTGTGAATAAACTCTAGTACATCCAACACTTTGGCCTTTTGCTTTTTTTTTTTAACTCTAGCAGGAAGTATCTCTTTTGATATAATCAATACATATCAAAAAATAGATAAGTTTAGGTCATGAAGAATTTCTTCTTTTATCAATCACTTCATCCTTTTATGGAGATATTACCTAGTTATTTATGCCATAATATTGAGGATTTCACATTAAGTTTATTGATGGCAAAATCCAATCAACAGGAAAAGTTCAATAAATACCTAAACTGCAGATTAAGAGTGAATATAGAAGGAAGAGATTGAAAGGGAAGAAGAACAAAGGACACCAGGAGCTTGTTATCATGGTTCAGCTAAAGTCAGTATGACCCCTATGTCCATAATGATTGTATTTACTATTGTATGGATCTTCTCTTTAGTGTTTAACAGAGTTATAATACAAGTATTCTCTCACTATTTTACCAGTGTTTCTGCATGTATTTTTTCCTCCCCCTTTTTACAATGATTTCCCCTATTTATAGAGGCAGGGGTTATAAATGTAATTTGATAAATTGTAAAACTATCTTTTTCACCGCATCGAGTAATAAATGCTAGGCAATTCATTGTCGATTTGTTGGGGGCTAACCTGTCGGTTTTAGGGGTTAATCTATTGGTTGGGAGTATGTGCCCCTGACTGCTAACTAGACTTCAATGTTCCGTACCCAATGCTTGAGGTTGTTCATTTGACAACCTGGATTTGCGCTGAGTGATCTGTTGGCCTTACAAGTTGGTCCCATTCTCGAGTTTAACTAAGATGAGCCTTCTAGAAGATGGTTGGGGTGGCACGTTTTGACTAGCGAGCTGGAGCTTATCGTAAATCAGTTGAGGCTTCTATCTTGGCCTTATCCTATGTCCTGAGCTCATGACTGGTAGTTTGGTGCCTCTGCTGAGTAACCTTAGTTTTTGGATGATCTAGGCCTATTCTGGTTGGACTCGTCTTCTATTAGGCTTTTGCTAGCCCATTTTATATTGCTCCAAAAGTATCCACAATATTGGCCCCTAACTCTCAGTTCACTTAGTTCATTTTATGGACTGGGAGCGAACTGAGAGTTGTAGTTTGTTAGCAAAGTCCTCAGTGTTGCCAAGTTCTTACTTACACTCTATCGTATTGTCAAAGTCTTCACTTACAATATGTAATGTTGTTAAAGTCTCCACCTACAGTCTGCAGTGTTGTCATTTCATATTTCAGTCTTATTACTTTATCTGCACCAGGCCATGCCTCTAATGTGCATGTTTTATAATCATTAGTGAGGCCAAACTGGTCTATATAAGGTGTGAAAAACTTTCTTCCTTTTCCACAAGATGTCTTAATGGATGCATTAGCTGAGCCCATCATGTTTCTGATGGTTCGGATCTTTAATGGAGTGCTCTCTAAGGATCTTGGGAAGTTTTGTTATAGATAACTTTTATGAATAATTCCTCTTTGAAGATCCTGGGAACTTTTGTTACATTTCTCCATATCCTCCTCATTGGTCATGTTGAATAATATAGCTTTTTTCCCTTTGTTCTTTAGCCTTCTTGCACTATGAGTTAATTGTTCAATTTTCTCCAAGTACCTTAGGGGACATTTAAGCTAGGGAAGAGGCTCTTAGCTAGGAAGGAAGATGAAAAAGGGTTGGAGCAGTTTGACTTACCCATTGATCTTCTAGCTTGTTGGAATTTAACCCTTCCTCTTAGGATGTATTAGCTATAAGCTTGCTTTGATTTGTACCCTTGAATTTTCATGTAAATTCACCTCATTGAGATTTTTAATGAAACTTTGCATAATATTCTTGCTTTTCTGAGCACATCATATTGGTCATTTATTGGGTCGTAGCTAGTAACATGAACGAGTTCCTACAAATCACAATTTGATAAACGTTAGATAAAATGAATGCCTGATAAGTTGATCGACCTTAAATAGCATAGATCAAATTAATATAAATGGGCTTTAGCTAGTAAATCATGACTTAAAAGGATATATGCCATATTGAATGACTAATCAGTTATATTAATACTTCCTGATTTTCAATAAATTTATGCACCAGAGTGCCTCAACTGGTAACAAATTTGAGCATCGAAGTGCCTGAGCTGATAACAGGTTTGAGTACTAGAGTGCTTGAATGGCTAAGTTAGCGTGAGATTGAGTGCCTATATAGGTCACACAAATGCACCTCAACTAGCACGAGATTAGGTGCCTAAGTAGGTTGCATGGATACGCCTCAACTTGCATGAGTGCTCAGGTAGGTTGAACGGATGTGCCTCAGCTAGCATGAGATTGAGTGCCTAGATAGGTCACATGGATGCACCTTAGCTAGCATGAGTGCTCAGGTAGGTCACACAGATGTGCCTCAACTAGCATAAGATTGAGTGCCTAGGTAGGTTGCACGAATACACCTCAACTAGCATGAAATCGAGTACCTAGGTAGGTTGCACGGATATATCTTAGCTAGCACAAGATTGAGTGCCCAGGTAGGTCATACGGATATGCCTCAGCTAGCATGAGATTAAGTGCCCAGGTAGGTCGCACAGATATATCTCAGCTAGCACAAAATTAGGTGCCTAAGTAGGTTGCACAGATGTGCCTCAACTAGCATAAGTGTTGAGGTTGGTCATACGGATACGCCTCAACTAGCATAAGTAGGTCACATGAGAGTTGCGCCTTAGTATAACTGGAATACAATATGGATTGGGAGCCATAGTTTGTTGCTTGTGCTCTACGATTTTACAGGTCGTTTGACATAGTTTTGCTCATTTAGTCCGTGACACTCGGGTTCTTGCCACTAGCCCATGTGATTGTTTCTATCTTTGGTGAATATTTTTGATAGGTTGGCAATAACTTACTGCTGTCATTCACCAAGCTATCAGATCATAGGTAGTCGATCGGTTCCCAAATTCAATGATAAGATAATGCATGATATAAATTAAGAAAAATTCTTTTTCCCCCTTTCATTCACCATTTGAAATCTGAAGCTCTGAAACTCTTCTTTCTCATCTTCTCCATCGAGCCTGCGTCCATTCATCACTATTTACTTCTGTCGGTACTATTTAGACTTCCTAAGCTTGTGGTTTAGGTTCAGATTACTAAGGACTAGCTTTGCAGATGCTCTAGACCTTCTTCTTTGGTTAACACGATAAGTTTTATCTTTTCAAATTTTGGTTTTTGGGTGCCTTCATTTTACGATTTATGTGCAGTTTTTTTGCTTATAGTAGAAAAAATCTCAAATGTTAGTTGAACCTGTTTGCCTGTACATTTTTTCCTTTTTGGTCCAATTTATCTAGTTGATTTGTTAATAGACTCTAGGGTTTTTGTTTGTCATTTTGAGTCCTTCATCAGTTTTCTGGGTTCTATAGTCCCAATGGTTGAGTCCCCCTTGTCTTCTGAAGCTTGGGTCTTAGATGTGGTAACCCAAGATGTATATGGCCTACTGCATGGGAAACTATTAGTCCTAGCTTTTAGATATGGTCTATTTTTAGCAACCTGGCCATTCTTTCTTCTTGTGTAGATGACAGCTTATAAATGGAAAAATCATCTAATAGAGAGTAATGATGAACCTGACTCTCCAACCCAGAATGTAGAGCTAATGTGCTTTATAGACAAAGTGACCTCAAAGAGTGGCAAAGTCATAAAGGAGCTTGATGTTCATCCTAACCCTATGGAGGCCAGGAGGTTGCCATCAGTCAACAGCCTCTAGATCGGTCGATATTTAGTCACCATATTTCAACTGTTAGCTTTGATGAGCTCCAGGGCATGATTCAAACATTTCGGCTCCCCAAGGTATGCCTTGTCATGGCACCCTTTCCTATCGATCACGCAAGTTATCCTCTTCTAGGATTCATTTCCATAAGTTCCCAGCATCTCAGCTGTAATCCTATATTATTGATTTATTGAATAAACTAAAACTTTGCCTATTCCAGCTTTCCCTGAACTCCTATTCTCAGTTTATTTCCTTAGCACTTGTGTATCTAAGAAATAATCTCCCATCACCATCCGTTAGGGTTCTTTGTTATCTTCATAGTATTAGGACTACAGGTGTCAAGTCCCAAATCAGGTATTATAAAGATTTAAAGAGGGGTAGAAAATTTATAATGCGAAATTTAAATCAGATCTTGCCCTTATCTCGTTGGAGATGCAGTATACAATCTTTGTTTGTTTGTCTCTTGAG
>JANHAO010016738.1:0-14245 GCA_026873985.1 Saraca asoca
GTACTTGAGGATTTAGACAATGAAGAACACACTACAGAACTTCCAGAGCAAGCTATTGGGTTGAGTGATGATGACATTCAAGATGTCACTCAATTAATGCATGTGAACTAAAATAAGAGTGAAGCAAAAATTATTCATTCTGAAGGTCGACGAGTGAGAAAAAGGTCAAGAGTAGAGATATGTTAGCTACTAGTATGGATAAGTTTGCTGTTAAGCTTGTGGAAGTTGTTGGAAAATCTGCTGATAGGATGGGTGTTATGGCTGAGAGTGTCAAGTGTATGGCTGAAGGTGTGAAAGCTATGAAAGACTTTTATAATGATTCAAGAGCTATTGCTGATGAATTGATGAAATTGGAGGACCTCACATCTCGAGAACGTAATAAGACTGGTCGTTTACTTATGCAGAACCTCCCTCTAGTACATTTATTTTGGGGGTTTCAAGGTGAGCACAGAGTTCAGTTTGTGAAAGATTTGCTTGAAGATAACTAATGTTGTTAGTAGCAAAACTAGAAGTAGATTTCAATTTGCAGTACTCAAATTTTGTGGTAGTTGATGTTAAAACTTGATAGTAATGATGTTAAAACTTGATGGTATTTAATAGATTTCAATTTGTAGTACTCAAATTTTATGGGAATTGATGTTAAAACTTGATGGTATTTATAATTTAGTGGTGTTTGCAGAACTCCTGGCTATGATGGCCTCTTTCGCATACTTGATAAATTTAGTTAAGTATGAAATTGTGTATAGACCTTATATGTTTTCTTCTTTCTTTGGTAAATTAACATGAATGAACATGAGGTCATGGAGTTTTTTTCCTTTTTGTTTTTTTAGATCATGGGACCTTTATTTGTTTGAAAAATAATATAACATGACAAATTTAAATGAATATAGTATATTACTAAGTAAAGGGTATTTTTGTCAAAAGAATTAATTTTTATCCTATCTAGTGTTATATAGTACATCACCAAACATAGTATAATATTATGTTATACAATACAATATCTTATATAGTGTCATACCAAACATAGTATAGTATTAAAATTTTATCAGGCCTTATACTATCAGGCCTTATCTTATACAGTGTACCAAACAGGCCCTTAGTCTCATTATTTGTGGCATGGAATTCAAATCTTAAGGCGTAAAGGATCTTATGTCTTTTCAAGCTGATAAGGAGTACCCCTACTCTAGCCATTTGACCATTGGATAATCCATCGACGTACAATTCCCATCATAGGGTGTCTAACGTTTCAACCACCTTTTGCATGGGCCCCATAAACTCCATAATAAAGTCAACCAATACTTGCCCTTTAATTATCGGTTTAGGTTTATATTTGATATTGAATTGGGCATGCTCAATTGCCTATTTGAGCAACCGACCTTAGGCATCCATCTTTTGCGAGACTTGTCTTAGTGGGAATTGCATGAGTGCCCTTATACAATGGGCTTGGAAATAGGGTCGCAGCAGCTTGGATGCAATGACTAGGTAGAAGATGAGTTTCTCGATAGGCAAATACCTTGTCTCGACATCCAGTAATCTCTTACTCACATAATAGATAGGGAACTGAGCTCTTTCCTTTTCTCACACTAGGGCTATGCTCAGGTCATATTGCAGTATGCCCAAATATACGATCAACTTCTCACCGTCCTTTGGCTTAGATAGTAGTAGAGCTCGTCCAAGATATTGTTTAAGCTCTTGAAAGGTGAAGTTGCATTCTTGCATCCACTTAAATTTCCTTACCTTTTTCAAGATGTCAAAAAAGGGGGATGCATTTATCAATAGCTTTTGAAATGAATCTGCTAAGTGTTGTAACTTGGCCATTTAAGCTTTGCACGTCTTTGGGACTAGAGGGGGATTGCATATGGAGGAGAGCCTTAATCTTTTTTGGATTTGCTTCAATTCCCCTATCGTTCACCATGAAGCCAAGAAATTTTCCCAAAGCAACTCCGAATGCACATTTAAGCGGGTTTAACTTTATTTGGTATCTCCTTAAGATTTGGAACATTTTATTTAGGTCACGAAAGTGACAAGTGAGCCATTTGGACTTTACCAACATGTAGTCCGTGTACACTTCCATTGTCTTATTGATTTGTTCTCAAAATATCATATTTACCAATTGCTGGTACGTTGCCCCTCTATTTTTAAGCTCGAAGGGCATCACCTTATAACAATACAACCCACGATCAGTAATAAACGAAGTGTGCTCTTCATCCTATGTGGCCATTGGGATTTGGTTATACCCTAACTAGGCATCCATGAAGTTGAAGAGTTCATGTCCCACTATCACATCCACAAGTTGATCGATCCTTAGTAGAAGGAAGCTGTCTTCTGGGCACGCTTCATTAAGACTAGTGAAGTCAATTCATGTTCTCCATTTTTCATTTTTCTTTTTAACAAGGATAGGATTGGCCACCCAGGTGGGGTAATATGCCTCTCAAATGAACTTATTAGCCAAAAGCTTGTCTATCTCTTCCTTTAATGCAATATAATGCTCCGCTATCATTGGTCTTCTCTTTTGGCAAACTGGTTGATATTAGGGGTCGATGTTGAGACTATGCAACATGACCCCGGGGTTAATGCCCACCATGTCCTCATGATTCCATGCAAAGACGTCCAGTTTTGTTTTGAGAAATTTAGCCAGTTGTGCTCTTGTATCTAGTGGCAAACCTTTCCCCAACTTAAGGCACCTTTCTGTGTCTACTTCACTAACTGGCACATCTTCAAGTTCTTAAACGGGATCAAGGGCTTGTTTACTATCCATCTCACGAGGGTCGAGGTCATGACTGATCCCTTTGTGCTCACTGCTTGGGACCCTTCCCCAGATACTACATGCACTTTCTTTCCTTGAACTTCAAGTTTGATTGCATCCTCGTAATAGCATCAGGCTATTTGTTGTTCTCCTTGCACACATCTGACTCCATTTGGGGTCAGAAATGTAATGATAAGCATTCTCGTTGATGCAACCATATCAAGATCGTTCATGGCAGGTCATCCTAGTACCACATTGTAAGCCTAGGGGCAATCTATAATTAAAAAGTCTGCCATTATAGTTGTCTGATGGCCTGGGTCTCTTAGAGTGAGTGGGAGTTTAATTTGTCCTATCGAGAGTATCCCATCTCCCATTAAACCATAGAGGGGCTCAGGAAAAGGATTTAACTGGTTTGTACTTATGCCCATCTAGTTGAAACATCCTTTATACATTACATTAACAGAGTTGCCAATATCGACCATTATCCCTCTCACTTTGGTGTTGCCAATTTTGGCCCGAATGATAATTGTGTCGCTGTGGGGATAATGTATCCCTCATGTGTCTTCATCTATGAATGCAATGTCATTCAAGGCCATCTTAGCCTTTTTGGTGAATCTTTCACATCCCACGTGACTCTTGAGTAGAATGCGGCCCACTTCTCTCACATAATGGTCACATGATCTATTCGAGGTGCCCACAATGTGGGGCCCACCATGGATGTTGAAAATAGTTCTATAGAGGGTGCTTCCACATGCCCTAGGATTTACTGACGCTGATGCACTAATAATTGAGTATGTAGAGGTTGTTCTTCTGAAGGCCTCACTACATAGTCCCTCAAGCATCCTCTCTTAATGAGGTCTTCAATGGCGTCCTTAAGTACCTAACAATCTGAAGTGTTGTGCCCAACTTCACTATGATAGGCACAGAATTTGTTATGGTTTCTCTACTTGAGGGGAATTCTTAAGGGATGGGGCCTGCTAAAGTCTTCGTTGTCCCATTTGATGGCATAAATCTTATCTTGAGTGTCTAATAGGATGGTGTCACTGTTGTAGTGAGCTCGAGCTTGGGGCCACTCACTCTTGGCCTTTTTCATGGCTTGCTCTACGAAGCCATTCTTTTGGCTTTGCTTGCTACTTCCACTGTTAGCTCTCTTCTTGCTCTAGTTGGTGGTATTTACTTCTTCTTTCTGATTAGGTTTCTTTAGGCAAAAGGTTTCTTCCCTTTGAATTTCTTTGATAGCTCATTTGTAAAACTCACCCAAGCTTTTCACCAGAGACTTATATATGTCCTCGTATAGTTTCCCATCTTTAAGGAGGCTACTAAGATTACTGTAAGGACACTTTCATCCGATGGGCTTTCCATATTGCTAATATCTCGTCAGAACTGGACGGTTTAGTCTTTGAGTGATTCGTCTCTTCGTTGAAAGACTGTCATTAGGTGATACGACGAGGCAAGCTATCTTCTTAGTGCCTTATATTGGTTGAGGAATCTTTCCTGGTATTCCTCCTAACTTGAAATGCTATGAGCTAGAAGACTCTTGAATGATGTTCGTGGCACCTCTCCAAGTGTAGCAAGGGAGACTCGACACTTCACTAGTAGGTTGGAAGTCTGTAAGTCCATCTAGACATTGAAAGCATCCAAATGGGTATATGGATCGCTATCTTTGTTATATTGTGGTATATTTGGGACATTGAACCTTTGAGGAAGAGGTTCTATCTCAATTTCTCTAGTGAGAGGAATTCTTTCTTCATGTAAGTTTTGATCGCTCTGAGCCACAAATCTTTTCTCCAATTGTTTCATCCTTTGAAGTAGTTCTTCAATCACCTAATCCCACACCTCATATTGGCTACTAGTTGGTCGTCGACTATTGTCACCTTTCTTATAACGAGGATAGCGGTATGAGGTTGCACACTTACTGTTATGTTTGTGGCCTAACGAATAATGATATTTTCTCTATTCATGGTTAGTTTCATCTAAATTCCTCCCTTGGTGTGAGCTCTCACCTTGTTGGTCATCTTTCCTGTCTTTGTGAACCTTATGAATTCTATGTTCTAGTTGTGAATTAGATGAGTGAGTCGAACTGGCTCATTGTCATTCAACTCTAACTTGCTCTTCATTACACAACAATTGTTGTTGATGCTCACCTTTGGGTGCAACGACTTTAACTTGCCTTGGTTCACCTTGGGCTTGCGTCTGAGCCAATGCCTTGACCATGTCGGCCAACTCCTTCATACAGTTCTCTAGCACTTCTTGGCGCCAGTCAAGTGCTTATTGGCACTGACACCAAATCTTGGTTCTATTAATTTCAGGAGCAACGAGTTGACACAGGGTGGGAGATGTCATGCCAATGGTGGCACTTGTTATGGGAGTAGCCACGTCCTATTGTCATTGTATCCAGACTTTTGGTCGGTCAGTAGTGATCCCTTTGCCTCTGGTGGTTTTTCCTCTTGCTATTGCAGCTAATTCGAATCATCAAAGGCAAAGAGAAAGTGGTAGGGCTTTCCTTCTAGTGCCAAAATGTTAACACTGAAATCTGATTAATGGGTTTGAGTTTGATTTCACCCCCAAATTACAAACTTGAAACGTGAATATATAAGAGAAAGTGTAGTAAAGGAGGAAAATTTAGACTAACAAACACCAGAGGCTTTTATCATGGTTCAACTAAAGCAAGATCGGGCCCTACATTCATAGTATTTTCATTCTGATTTAAGATATTAGTTTTCTCTGTTTTGAGTTCAATGAAGTCATAATGTTAATATCCTTTCACTATTGAGTGTTTTTTCGTTGTTTTGACAGAGTATCTACACCCTTCCCCTTTCCAATGGTCTCTTTTCCTATTTATAGAAGGTGAGAGGGTTACAAAAATGATTTGATAAATAGCAAAATGATTATTTCCACTGCCTCAGGCATTGGATACTGGATAACAAATGCTAGACATATCACTGTGTCGATTTTGGGAATGTGTGCCCTTGATTTGTTGAATGAACTTCCATACATATATATGGCTCACTATCTAAGCATCCTGGAGTTATGCTTAGCGATATGCTGATTGTGTTGACAGTTTTCGCTATGCCTGCCCAAGGGGTGTTTTGGGGGATGGTCATGATGGTGCTCGCTTGCTAGCGAGTCGAGGCCTTCTTTAGCAAGCCCAGTTACTACTGTGTCATCCAAGCTAAGCGACCTCAACTTCTTCTCTTTTGGCAAGATGCGTCCATTCTTGGGATTTGGGTTACCTAACTTGTATTATCCAAAAAACATCTACAACACCTTTATTAATGATTATTCTAGATTTGGATGGGTGAAACTACTCAATGATTAATTCGAATCATTGGATGCCTTCAAGTCATTTAAGGTTGTAGCTGAACACAAACTAAGGAAGAAAATTAAATATGTCAACTTTAATAAAGATGGTGAGTATTACATCAAGAATGATAGACTAGGAGAAACCCTGGTGCTTTTGCCAAGTATCTATATGAATGTGGGATTAAGGCTAGTTACACCATGCCTAGGACATTGGAAAAGAACAATATTGCATAAAGAAGAAACTAGACACTTATAGACACAGTAAGATGCATATTGGCTCATTCGTCATCGCCATAGTTCTTATGGGTTGATGTCTTGAAGAATAATATATATATTTTAAATCAAGTTCTCACTAAGTCAGTGCCTAAGACCTCATAAGAATTAATTTATGGGGGAAAGCTTATTTTGAGGCATTTTCGTGTTTGGGGTTGTAAAGCTAAGGTAAAACCATATTTTCCCAACTTCTAAGAAACTTGGTTCAAAGACCATTTATAGATATTTTGTTGGCTATTGCATTGACTTGAGAAGCAGTAGGTTCTATTGTTTAACTCATTCCACTAGAGTTATTGAACCAGACAGAGCTATTTATTTTAAAGATGAGTTGGATAGTGGACATTAGATGCCACGTATCATGACCTTCAAAGAAGAAAATGTTTTGATTCCATTAGCACCATAACATACTAAGTCATATTCTATTGTCCCACAAGTTGATCCAATGCAACCAATAGTCGAAGATATAGAGCTAGTGGAAATAATTGATGAAATTCCCTTAAGGAAATCCTATAGAGATTGCAAATTGATAATTTCCAATTATTATCTAGTTTATCTATAGGAGCATCAATTTGATGATAACTAAGATACTGATCCAACTACATTTTCATAGATTATATTTAGTTTTAAATAGATTAGTACAATGTTAGATGAGTTAGCTTTAATGCAGAAAAATTAAGTGCATGATTTAGTTGAATTCCTTATTGGTTGTAAGTTAGTTGAATGCAAAGGGTTTTTCACGACCAAACAAGATGCTCAAGGTGAGATTGAAAGGTACAAGGCCAAACTCATAGCAAAAGGCTATACTTAAAAGGAAGATATAAACTATAAAGAAACCTTCTTGCTAATCTCAACTTAGGACTCATTTCCAGTTATTATGGCAATGGTAACTTATTTTGACTTGGAGCTAAATCAGATGGATGTTAAAACGAACTTCCTAAATGGTGAGTTGATAATACATGACTTAATAAATTTATGTGGAAATGGGCACTTAACATGTTGCATTTCAGCTAATATTCTTCATCTGATACATTGCTTGCTTTTTGTGCAAGGCTTTATTGAGACTTTTATTTAGAAACCAACAAATACAAACATAAAAATTCAAAGAATCACTTAAATGTTTTCACTTATTTATGAATGATTTTTACAAGATTGGGACCGTTATTGATAGTATAGATAAAAATGCTTGGCATTCCAAGCTCAAGGGAGTTTTGTTTCATCCATGTCCACCAGGTGATAAGCCCCGTTGTTGATGACTTTCTTGATGAGGTACAGGCCCTCCCAGTTTGGTCCTAGGGTCCCTTCATTGGCCTTGCAAGCTTTGGGGAGAATAATGCATAGTATGAGATCACCAACTTTATAATCTCGAGCTTAAACCTTCTTGTTGTAGTACCTCATAACCCGTTGCTGGTAGGTTGTGACATTGAGGCAAGCTCCTTCTCTTGTTTTTTCTATAAGATCAAGATTTTTGGTGAGCAATTGGTTGTTGTTGTTTGGATTGAAAGTGATCTTTTGGTGTAACATTACTTCAAACTCCACTTGGATCATTGCCTCAAATCCATATACCATCGAGAAGGCATTTTCTCCTATAATGCTCTGAACTATAGTTCTATAAGCCCAAAGCACTTTTTGTAGCTCATCTACCCATGCTCCTTTTTTGGCCTCCAACTTGGTCTTCAAGGTCTGTTTGATGATCTTATTGACGGATTCAACATGCCCATTGGCCTATGGATGGTCTACCATCAAGAAGCTATTTGTAATCTCAAGATCTTTGTAGAACTTGATGAATTGGTCGCTGGTGAATTGGGTCCCACTGTTAATCATGATCTGCTTAGGGACTCCAAATCTGCAAATAATGTTGCTACACATGAATTTCTCAATCTTTGTAGAAGATATCTCTCTAAGCCCCTTCGTCTCTGCTTATTTGGTAAAATAATCTACAATCACCACATGTTTGTAATTTTAGCGAGCTATAGGGAGTGATCCAATCAAGTTCATGCATGGGCTAACCATTTGCTGCAAATAGGCTAAAGGAGCTTGTGGGATTTTCATGAAACTCTGGCATTTGTCGCATCTCTTAACAAGGTCAATAGTGTCCAATTTCATTATGGGTCAATAGAATCCCTACCGGAGAGCTTTTTGGGCCAGAGAAAGTCCGTGACATGATTTCCACAATGGCCTGCATAGATTTCCTTTAGGACATTGTCGCAATCATTGCCATCAATGCATCTTAAGAATGGGGTCATGAACCCTCTTTTGTATAGTGCATCATCATAGATGCAATATTTGGCTATCCGATCTCATAATCACTATGCTTTGAGCTTATCCTTTGGTAGTTTATCATTCTATAGATAGTCCAGGATTGGGTTCATCTAAGAACTCGGTGCTTTAGTAACTATCATCAAGACATCCTTCTACCCCATGCTTAGGGATGAGAGGGATTCTAATAGGATTGCCCCTAGGAAATCAACATCTTTGGTCGTGACCAGGCAAGCTAGGGTATCAACACGTGCGTTTTAGGCTCGCGGTGTCTTGTTGACCTCAAAATGGTAAAATGAGCTTAGTAATTCCTAGATTTTTTGTTGGTAAATTACCATCTTTGACCCTCGAGTCTAGTCTCCCCCCGTATGTGGCAAACCATGAGTAGTGAGTCACTAAAGATCTTTAATATTTTCGCTCATACTTCCCTTGCCAGTCGTAGCCTAACTAATAGTGCTTTATATTCAACTTCATTATTTGTTGCTAGGAAACTGAATCTCAATGCACAGAGGATTTTATGCCTCTTTGGACTGATGAAAAGCACTCCAGCCCCAACTTTCTACTTGCTTGACGACCTATCGACATACAGTTCCCACTATAGAGCCTCAAAAGTCTCTACTTCCTCCTAGACAGGGTTGATGAATTCTACAATAAAGTTCACTAAAGCCTGCCCTTTGATCACTGGTCTAGGCTTATACTCAATATCGAACTGGGCTAGCTTAATTGCCTAATTGAGTAGGCGACCTAAGACATCCATCTTGTGTAGGACTTGCCTAAGTGGGAACTGTGTGAGCAGTTCTATGCTGTGGGCTTGGAAATAAGGTTACAGCTTCTGTGAGACAACTAATAGGTAGTAGGTGAGCTTCTCCATAAGTGGGTACCTTGTCTTAGCATCTAGTAGCCTTTTTCTCATATAATAAATGGGGAATTGAGCTCCACCTTCTTCTCACATTAAAGCTGAACTGAGGGTATACTGGGATACTTCCAGATAGATGATTAGTTTTTCACCCTCCTTTGGCTTTGACAAAAGAAGAGCTCGCTTAAGATATTGTTTAAGCTGCTGGAAGGCGACTTTGCACTGTTGCATTTGTTCGAACTTCCTCACATTTTTTAGAATGTCAAAGAAAGGAACACACTTGTCTTTTACCTTAAAAAAATTGCTCTACACCACAACCTACCCTTTTAAACTCTGTAAGTTCTTGGTACCAGTAAGGGACCTCATGTCGATGAGGGCTCTGATTTTCTTAGGATTTGTTTTGATCCTTCTATTATTCACCATGAAGCCATGGAACTTTCCTAAAGTGACCCTAAGCATATATTTGTATGGATTCAACTTTAATTAGTACTTCCTTAGGATTTGGAACATTTCTTCTAGATTATAGACATGGTTGGTGAACTACTCAAACTTCACCAATATGTCCTCCACGTACACCTCTATTATTTTGCCAATTTGATAATTTGCCCTTGCATTTTTAAGTCCGAAGGGCATTACTATGTAATAGTACAATCCACAATCGGTGATAAATGAAGTGTATTCCTCATCCTGTGTGGTTATAGGGATCTGATTGTATCTTGAGTAAGCATCCATGAAGTTAAGGAGTTCATATCCTGCCATTACATCCATGAGTTGGTCGATTCTTAGTAATGGGAACTGTCCTCTGGGCATGCTTTATTGAGGTTAGTGAAATCAATAAAGGTCTTCAACTTCCCATTTTTCTTCTTTACGAGGATAGGGTTGGCTACCCAAGTGGGGTAATTAGCTTCTCAGATAAACTTATTTGCTAAAAGCTTATCCACCTCTTCCTTTAATGTAGCATAGTGCTTAACAGTCATTAGTATTCTTTTTTGGCAAACTAGCTTATGTCAGGTGTCAATATTGAGCCTATGTGACATGACCTCGAGGTCGATGCCACCCATGTCTTTGTGTTTTCAGGCAAAGACATCAAAATTTTCCTTGACAAACTCAACTACTTGCATTTTCACATCTAGAGGCAAGCTTTTCCCTAACTCGAGCCACATCTTTGCATCTGCCTCACTGACCTGCATGTCTTCGATCTCTTCTACAGGACTAGTAGCTCATTCAATATCCACCTTGCGGAGTTGAGGTTATGGTTGACCCCCCTTGGTGCTCATGGCTCATGCTATCCTTTGGACACAACATGTACCTTTTTCCTTGCACCCTAAGCTTGAACATGTCTTCATAGCAGCACCGGGCTACTTACTACTCTCCCTGCACACATCTGACTCTGTTTTGGGGGAAAACCTAATGGTGAATGTCATAATCGATGTGATCATGTCTAGGTCATTCTATATAGGTTGCCCTAATACCACATTATAAGCTAAGGGATAGTTTATGATCAAAAAGTTTGTCATGATAGTAGCTTGATTATTCGAGTCCTTTATAGTAAATGGGAGTCTGATTTGTCCCACTGATAATATCCCATCTCCCGTGAAGCTGTAGAGGGACTTAGGAAAAGGACTCAATTGGCTTGTGCTCACACCTATTTGATCGAAGCATCCTTTGTACATTACATTGACTGAGCTACCAGTGTCAATCATTATCCTCCTCACTTTGGCATTGCCTATTTTGGCCTGGATGATTAGTGCATCATTGTGAGGAGTGTGTATCTCACAGGCATCTTCTTCTATGAATGTGATGTTGCTAGAGGCTATTTTGGCTTTTTCAGCAAGTTATTCACATGCCTCACGACTCATGAGTAGGATGTAGCTTGCTTCTCGCATGTAGTGGTTGTGTGACTTATTCGAGGTGCTAGCGATGTGAGGTCCTCTTGCTCTGGAGTTTGTTGATGCTGATGCTATGATGGTTGCTAAGGTTGTGAGGGTCACTATCTCATAGGTTGCATTACATAATCCCTCAAGCGACCACACATGATAAGGCCTTTGATAGCATCTTTGAGCACCCAGCAGTCTGAAGTATTGTGCTAGAACTTGTTGTAGTAGGCACAAAACTTGCTTCTATTTCTTCCTTCGAGATGAGCTTTTATGGGCTTGGGCCTTTGGAAGTCCCTGTTATCCCTCTCTATTGTGAAAATTCTGTCTGGGGTATCTGATAGAACACTGTAGCTGTCATAGTGACCTTAGAGTAGTGGTCGCCCACCCCTAGCCTTCTTTGTGACCTAACCACTAGAACTATCCTTCTAGCCCTCTCTATTGTTCCTACCACCATTTCTCTTCTTACTCTGGTTGGAGCCACTTGCCTCATCCTTCTGGTTGGGTTTTGTTGGGCTAATGGCTTCCTCTCATCGAATCTCCTTGGCGGCTCACTCATAGAACTCACCCAAATCCTTCACCGAAGACTTGTATATATCCTTGTACAACTTCCTATCCTTACAAAGTCTAGTTGAGATGGTCATGAGGATGCTTTCATTTGATAGATTTTCTACATTGCTGACCTTGCATCGAAACAAGGTGATATAGTTTTTCAGCGATTCATCTTTCCATTGAAAGATCGTTGCTAAGTGGCAGGATGGGGTGAACTGTCTCTTAAGTGCTTTATACTAATTGAGGAATTTCCTCTAGCATTCTTCCTAACTAGGAATGCTGCAGGTTAGGAGGCTCCTAAGCCATGTTTAAGGTATCTCCCTGTGGGTGGCAAGGAAAACATGGCATTTTACCAAGAGGTTGGTGGTCTAAAGATCTATTTAGACATTGAATGCATCCAAGTGGCTTTGTGGGCCACAATGTCCATTATATTATAGGATATTCAGGACCTTGAACCTACAAAGAAGAGTTTCTATTTCAATTTCCCTGGTGAATGGCATCATCTCCTCATAATTATCTTGGCTGTTATAAGCTATAGGTCTTTTCTCTAGCTGCTACACCCTCTGAAGTAGCTCTTCAATTTCTGAGTCCTAAGTCTCGGACCGATGGCTGGTGGTTCATCGACTACTGCCACCTCCCTGATCGTGGGAATGGTGATTTGAGGTTTTATACCTCCTACTATGTTTGTGACTAAGTGAGTAGTGATTTGATCTACGTCCATGATTAGTCCCATTTAAGCTTCTTTCTCTGTGCGAGCTCTCTTATCGCTGACCATCTTCTTCATCTTCGATGCATCTTTGATTTTAGTTATAAGTTGGATGAATGAATCAAATTAGCTCGCTAATGTTCTACTTTGATAGGTTCCTGCTACTAAGCTCCTAACTGCTAGACTTCTCCTTTGGTTACAATAACTTCAACTTGTCTCTACACACCTTGGGCTTGTGCTTGTGCCAATGCCCTTACCATATTAGTTAACTCCCTCATGATGTTTTCAAGCACCTCCTAGTGCTAGTGCCATTCCCGCATTGCTTTAGTCCTAAAAGTAGCCAGTTGGTGAGGGGTCGATGGTGCCATGCTAAGAGCAACACCTGTAATGGGGGTAGTAGAGATGCTTGGAATAGGGAGGACAGAGCCTCCAACCAATACCTTTCGCATTGTTATTCCATTTGACCATCAAGTTGGCCATTTATAGCATTTGTGCTTCTGGTTGTTCTTCCTTTTGCCATTGTGGTTATTCAGCAAATCACAAAAAGAAAGAAAATAGTTTGGAGCCCTCCTTCTAGTGCCAAAATGTTGACAGTAAAATTTCATCAACATAAAATTTTTAATGAAAACCCAAACTACAAGAGCGCTAAGATGCAAGTGTGAACAAAGAAGAGTTTGAAGAGGAGGAAGAACAATGGACACCAAAAGCTTTTTATCATGGTTTGGCTGAAGTCGATGTGACCACTTTGCCACAGTGGTTATATTTGCTTTGTGCAATGATTTCTCTATTTAGTTCAATAGAGTTACAATATACAAGCTCTGTCACTCTTTTGGCAGGGTCTCTGCATGTATTTTCACTTATTCATTACAATGATTTTCCCCTTATTTATAGAGGCAAGGAGGGTTATATATGTAATTTGATAAATTGTAAATATGTCTATTTTGTCATTATGGACAATAAATGCTTGACGAGCAATAAATACTTGGCATTTCACTGTTAGTTTTTTGAAAGTTGATGTGTTGGTTTTGGGGTTGACTTGTTGGTTAGGAGAAAGTGTCTCTGATTGCTAATTAGGCTTTAGAGTTTCATACCCAATGCTTGAGGTAGCTTGCTTGGCAGTCCGAGATCATGCTGGGTGATCTGCTGGCTATGTTGGTCGATCTCACGATCAGGTCCAAATAGGTCTTCTGGAAGACAATTAGGGCAGCATGCTTCGCCTGGCGAGCTAGAGTCCATCATCAACGAGCTGGGGCTTCTATCTTGGTCTTGTCTTGCATCCTGAGCTCATGGCTGATGAGCTAATGCCTTTACTAAGAGACCTCAGTTTTTGGATGATTTGGTCCCTTTTTGTGTGGACTTGTCTTTTGTTGGGCCCTAAGCAACCAATTTTGTATTGTCTGAAAAATATCCATAACATAAATTGAATATGATAATTTAGATTGTGTATTATTTTATCATATTTTATATTTAAAATATAGTAATAATTCTAAGATAGAAAATTTAGTAGTAAAATTTTTTTTTACACTTAAAAAGAGTTTAACATTCATTAAAATAGCATTATATTATTTCAATGAGTGAATCAATGAAATATATTTTATGCATTTTTAATTATAATAATTGATTTACAATTTATATAAAAAGTTTATAAGATAAAATACATTTTAAAACTAATATTATAT
>JANHAO010016739.1:0-14245 GCA_026873985.1 Saraca asoca
TATTATAAAATAATTTATAATATATTAGTATTTACATTTAAAAAAATTAATTTTTCATTAAAAATTATATTAAATTTTTTTATAATTTTTTTTATCAAATTAAATATATTTATCAGATTATTTAAAATATAAATGTTAAATATTAAATATAATTATCAAATTAAATATATTTTTTAAATTATTTAAAATATAATTAAAAATAAATATTTTAATTATAAGAAAAATATAATTAAATATATTTATCAAATTATCAAATTAATTATATGAAAAATAATTTATAATATTAAATCTAATCATTTTAAAATTAAAAATAATGATTTTAGATTTTTAAAATAAAAATATGTAAAAATGCTTTTGGGGGCCTTGTGTGGTGGCTTTCCTGAGGCCCACGATGGCACTGTTTAACTTCCGTCCTCTTCCGCTTGCTTTTGGGCGGAAGTTTTGTATGTGGGCCCCATTTCTTTTTTTCACTCAACTTTCGTTCTTCTCTATACTTCCCTCCAAGTCAAGCAGCAAAAATTGCTTTGAAATTCATGCGTAACAAAAATTTCCCTTCTTTTCCACTCAACTTCCATTCATCCAAGCACAACATAAGAAAGAAATTTGTGTTTCAATGGGATAAAAAGGAGAAATGTAATTCATTTAACAATTTTTCATAATCTAATTAATATTTAATCTAAATATTTAATTTTTATTTAAAAATTAATTAATTTTTTAAAAAAATATGACATTCTATTTATTTTAAAAATTAAAATATATTAATGATCTAAATAAAAGTAGATAGATATTATTGAAATTTAAATGAAAATTAAAGAGTAAAAAAAATGTGATTTGACTTATAAATTATTTGAGATTCACCCACTTACGTATTTCCCTTGGAAACCGCGTAAACAAAGCTATGTTAGCCACGTGTACACACACGGTAAAGGTAAGGACACGTGCGGTGCATGCATGGGTTGCGTGTGACTAAGAATTGAAAAGAAATCCTTAACGTTGCGAATTATGAATTCTAAAACGACGGCACCTAATTAAAGCAAACCGACCAATTGCTTTCGAAAATTTTTACTTTTGAGTTTTACAAAATAGAGAATGCACCGTACGTAATTAGATTTTTCATCATCAAAGTCATAATCTGTGACTTTGAATTTTGTTTTTTTAACAAAAACAATCTATTTTCCTTAAACCTTTCTAATAAGTAAAATAAGTTCTTTAGAATTAATGATAAAAAATAAAAGAAAACAACGGTTTAATCATTTTTATTTATTTATTTTCCTACCAACTTTACAATTCATGCCTTAAAAAAATTGTGATAGGAGACAATTATTGGAATGTTTCTCTTTTTCCCTTTTTGTTGTTTTCTCGTCCTAGAGAGAATTAGGTTCCTATTTAATAACTTTTTTCCATTAAATAAAATATTTTATATCTATTTTTAAATAGCCATGTAACCAAAATATCTCTATTTGTTTAAAAAAACCAAAAATTATAATTAAGCAATTATAAAATAATATGATATTAATGCATTAAAAATATGTGTAGATTGGAGCAGAAGTTTCTTCTACTTCTTCTTCTTCTTTTTTCTAAAAAAAAATATATATTTAGTTTGCTTCTTCTTATCATCATGTTCTCTAATTTTCAGGATCATTCTATATTGTTGTTCTCTCACCATTTATATCCCTTAATTTATTTATTTATTTTATCTAGACACCAATTAATTAATTGGCCTTATTTATTAGGATTAACTCTAGTTAGTATGTTAGAGCTACTTCTTACATTATGTCAAAAATGCAATCAAATTTATGAAATGAAAAATAAAAAATGCTAGAAGTTAATCTCAATCCATTAATTTGCAATCCGAAAATATAATAATTATTATAAAAATGCATGAGCAAAATTTTGATGATAATTTAGGGTCACTATTTTCACAGTTGCTTTCAGTCACTGATTTTCCTTTTTTTAAAAAAAAAAATTGAATGAATATTTGAAAAACAAGGTGCTGAAACAGCAATATGGTAATATGTGAGCGTACTTATAGAGAATTAATGATGGTGTCTCATATTTAATAGTGATAACCTATCAAAGGTTATTTTAGGTCAACACCATTTATTGTAATGATCTTAAAAATTGCTTTACTCATTTCACAATTGCCCTTTGATGAGCCCTTTGTTAATTAATTTCATAATTTGACAAACTTTCTCTCTCTTGCTATTATTGGTGGACTTCATTTTCACTGTTCTAAATTCTACCGCTATCTCAACAATTCAATTCCTCACTCAAACCGGCAGCGGTGGCACATTCTATTTGTCGATCAAACCAAGGTTATCCTTTGGTGCACCCACTATCCACTATCGTATTAATATATACTTTTATAATTTTTTATTAAGAATTATAATTTTTTTATATAAGATTATACAATTTTATTATAATGAGGTGCAATTTTTTTTATAGAAATCCAAAAAAATTTAAATTTTTTTTATTGTAATTTTTAATGATAAAATTATAAATTTTTATATATTATTACACGTAAAATTTATTAAATTTTACTTGATTTTTATATTAAACTTTCGTGAAAACTTATAAAATCTTTTGTAGATGTACCATCACAAAATCCTTAAATTAAATATATGTAATAATTCAAAAGACTAATAAACAGTCTCAATTTTAAGGAATATTTTTAGCTCTATGTTATTATTATTTTCTGCATTTTCATGAATTAGATATTTTGATATTATGGTTTAACAAATATTAAAATTAAATAGATAAATTTTTAATTTTTTAAAATACAAAATGTATTGAAATTCTCTAGGATTAAAAATGTTTTTCAATTTTATAAAAAAGATGTTGTACTTTACTAATTTATTATTTGCTAGATATTAATTGACATATGAATTGGTTTAACATTTATTAAGACAATAGGGACAAAAGTAGAAAAAATAATATACATTTTGAATTTTTCTAAAACTAAATTAAAAGAAATAAAAAAATCCAAAACAACAACAAATAAAAGGCAATAGAGGAGTTGAAAACTTTTGATTCAAGTGCATCTAATGTCTTTGGCAAGATTTTAGCTTCCTTAATATTCTAAATTCTATCTAAATTTTTTGCGTTAATGAGTCTAATAACTTTACACTTTTTTAAAAAAAATAAAAAAACAACAACAGAAGATGTAACAAACAATTAATACTAACAAAAGAATTCCATTCAAGCTTAAAAATTTTGTTACCTTCACAATTTTTTTTTGTAATAAATTATATTTTTCCATGAAGAGTTATGTCAGTTTTTTGTAAACTTTTCTATTTATATTTATAATATATAAAATATATACAAAATTGTATTATTTCATAAATTTTTTAATAAAAGTTATCAACTTTTTGTAAAGCTGGCAAAAAAAAGAGAAAATGTACATGGTTGAGATTTGAAGGAGGCTTAGTGCCATTAAAATGAAACTTGTGAATAAATCCTAGCATCTATGCATGGCAGCATTAGCGGCCAGAAGAGCAGCCATCTTTACTTTTTTTATAAATCACTTTTTTTTTTCAACGCATGGAGTGGATCTGTAGATGAGCCTAATTATTTGTTAACTACTCAGCTCAGCTATCATAAGCATTTAATTTTAGTTACTTCAATTAATAAACAAATGAGATTAAACATAAATTCAAGCTTGAATAATAAATAAGTTAAATTTAAAAATTTTAAAGTTTGATCCGGTTGATTCACAAATAATTTATTTAAAAAATAATTAAAATATAATTATATATTATTTTTATATAATATATTGGTATAAAAATATATAATATTATATAATTATTTTTAAATATCATATTATAATTATAATTATTTTTATTTTTTATTAAGTGATCTCTTTTAAATATTTATTATTTAATTTTTTTTAGTAGAATGACTTATTAAATGACTTCATAGTTTGAATAAATTTAGTAATGTAAAGAATCTAAAAATAATTTGATAACTTATTTTTAAATAGAATTTTAAAACATAAAAATCTGAAGATATGAATTTTTTTTTATAATTATGAATAAATATTATTTACATTTTAATTAAATTTATTTGTTTATTAAAAAGAATAGGTGAGATAAACAAGTTAAACGAGTTGAATTTAAAATTAATTTTAAGCTCATCTATTATATAAATCAAACTTAAAAATGTTAAGATTCGACTCGGCTTATTTACAGTCCGATAAGAAGGCTAAATGTGAGGAAAATAAATAAAAGTTATGAAAATTTCAACATCCAATCTTAAAACGCACTAATGTTTTTACTGATATTACTTGAATTACTTATCTCTTAATAATAATAATTTAAAATTTATTTTAGAAGTTTTAAACTTAAATTTTACTATCACTCATGAAATAAGGGTAAGCTATTCTATTATTATCATTATTATGTAATCTTTAATTATGAAAATATAAAATCATACAAAAAAAATTCAAAAATTGATTAGTTTTTCAACTACCTTTGTGAAAATGTACTTGACAAAGATTGTTAAAGAAATTTGAATCAATGATATTACAGTAAAATAATTTAATTTATGATTAAAAATACATTCCTAAATATACATTTAATGTTACATTCTCTCACAAATGTGGACTCCACATAAAATTGTGAGACACATCCTCTGAGGAAGTGTGGCCCTTGATGTTTTTTCAAATATGTGTCTTCATTGTTTTTTTTTAACAAAACGAGACTATTTTCTATGTCCAACAAAAGCTGATTCTAATCTAAATTGCTATGTGTAATGCAACCTTAGAGAAAATATTGTAAGTCTCGTGAATATCCAAAATCAGAAGGAATATTTTACGTTTTTCTTTTAAAAAAATTATTACTAAATATGATGGGGACCAAATAAAAAAGAAAGACAACAAAATTTTGATCAAAATAGGAAATACATAATAAACACTCACGAAAATTCTTCCATAAAAATTGATGTCAATCTCAAATGTTGAATGACAACAAATAGCTAAAAATAGCTTGTTTTCTTGTTTCAACTTTGCAACTAGAAAAAAAAAAATTAAGCCAAAAAATAATAACAAATTATATATTTATATAATTACACTCTTTCTTACACATCTAAAAAGAGATATCTTTCACGACAATTTTATAAAATCACACATGTTATGTAAGAACCAAGAAAGAAAAGAAATGAAAATTTATAAATAATTTAATTCTATGATAACCTAGAGTCATTAATTCCCTAACAAAATATCAATTTGTAGTGACAGAAATAGGATTTATCGTCAGTGAAAACTGGGGATTGGTGGTGGTTTGTGCTTCGTGGGGAAGCTTACGGAGAAAATGGAAAATTTATAATTTATCCCCTAAAATTTGGACAGACTTATACAAGAGTTCAATTTTTTTATCAAATTTTTAATTTAGTCCCTATTAAATTTTCAATTTAGTCCCTCTATCATATTACTATTATTTTAAAAAAAAAATTGAGTGGGAGCTTGAGCCCCCACTCGACCCAACACAGACACACCCCTGCCGATTTGTATTTGATTAACTTTTAGAACTTTCGTAAATTATTAATTTTGTTTGAAAGAAAATTTCTTGTATGATAAATTTTATGGATTGAGTTATAAAGTCTTACATATTTATAACAGATTATATAGTTATAATTTTTGGCAATAAAATTAAAATCTTATATAAACTTTACATAACATTTTATCTTTGAAAAATCTTACAACGTTTATCTACCAAAATAAAACCCAATAGAATGCTAATTTGTGGGTAGAGTTATAAAGTCTTACATATTCATCACAAATTATAGTTATAACTTTCAAGGATTTTTTTTTTTTGAAGAAAGACTCATGAAAATTATGGGAAAAAAATGCTTAAAAAACACTACCAAAATTAATTATAAAATCCTCCATTCATATTCTTAGATTCCTAAGTCTTAGCTAATTTCCCGAAATTCTTATATTAATTTTTTATTTATTATATAAAATTAATTATAAATTCAGACATGTAATAAATCTTAATTAACTGATTATATTATATTATATATTAATTTGTAATCAATTTTATGTAATATATATTGCTGTATTTAGGAATATTGCCGTCTGCAGGCTAAATTTTAGACTGCCGCGCCGCTATGCCACTTCACCCCTCTGTCCGAAGGCCATGTGTACGGAAGATCATTCTCAAAAACCCAAAAGCAAACCCACCATCACCATCTGCAAAACTTATTATTCTCTACTTCTTTCCCTCACTCTCTTTCTCTCTTCAAAGTTCTCATCTTTCTCTCTCTAAAAAATACACGCAAATAGAATTTATATATCTTGAAAACTTGGATGCCAAATTCAGTAACTCATAATCTCTGGCTTTTCGTGTTTGTTTCCCATTGCCACCATAGAAGGTTGTTCAACAGCTGTATAGTGTAGTGTATACAAGTACTCCTTCTCAAATAAGATAACTTCAATTTTTGTTACGTCTGTCTCTTTTTATTAAAATATTAACCGATATTTCGTGTGTATCTTCCTATAAAAAGTCTTCAAGACACAAACTGGGGAGGGCGTTTTTGGCAGCTTGGTCCTCGTTGAATCACTATACTTTAGTGAGAAAAATAATTGGGTGTCTTCTGTTTGTTTAACACCCCATAATGGATCTGGAAAGTGTTTATTTAGATAAAAATCATTAAAAAAATACGTTTTATAATCCGTCGTTTATAATTGGTAATATATAACTTACCTTGTATCTCAGTGTTTTCCCTCCGCACTACAAATTTGAGAGATTTTAGCAACTGGGTATTTCTAGCAGTTTTCATTTTGAGCAAAATATGGTTCTTTTGGATTTCTAAGAGCACAGGATATGGATCTAGAAAGTGGGATTCTTCAATACTCTGTTAAGGTACAAAGTTTTGATTTTTTTTCGATGCTGTTACTTTTTGATTTGACCCATTTTGGTGTTTAACGAGAATGTTATGTCTTTTTGCTGTAGAAAGAATCATGGAAGACGATTCTGACTTTGGCATATCAGAGCCTTGGAGTTGTCTATGGAGATTTAAGCACTTCGCCTTTGTATGTCTACAGAAGCACATTTTCTGAAGGTATTGAACACACAGAAACCAACGAGGAAATCTACGGTGTTTTGTCTTTGGTATTCTGGACTATTACATTGGTTCCTTTGATCAAATACGTGTTCATAGTACTCAAAGCCGATGATAATGGCGAAGGTGGTACATTTGCTCTGTACTCCTTGCTTTGTCGGCATGCCCGAGTGAGCTCACTGCCCAATTGCCAAGTGGCAGATGAGGAACTCTCGGAATACAAGAAGCATAGTTTTAGTGTGCCCTCAGAGAGAAGCTTTGCCTCAAGGTTGAAGTCCACGTTGGAGAAGCATAAGGTTTTGCAGAGAATTTTGCTTGTTCTGTCTTTAATTGGGACTTGTATGATGATTGGTGATGGCGTCCTCACACCGGCCCTTTCAGGTGATTATTGCTAGAAATTAAATGTTTCATATGTTTTTGTTCAAAATTAGGGCTTTTTCTGTTTGGTTGATCCCTGAGTTTGTTTGAATTTGTGCAGTTTTCTCTGCAGTTTCAGGGCTTGAGCTTTCAATGTCCGAGGAGCATCACCGATGTAAGTTTGTCAAGACTTCTGTGTGTTTGATCATGAGTTGTTTACCCAATTAGAATTTTAGAACCATCCGGAGCCTTTCAATGTTTTATGTGCAAAATTATCATCTCTAGTGATCCAGAGGAGATTATAGTTATCCTGAAAATGTTTTACTCTGATTTGCCTGATTTGTGGAGTCAAAATTCAACTCTTGATTCAACTCTTCTTATGTTCAATAAATTTCTGTGAACTATTTTCAAAATGTTAATTTCCCCCCATTTAGTTGAGTATGGTTGAAGTATTCTTAGCTTGCTCTTTCTTATTGCTCATATTGGAATGTCAGTGGTGAAATTACAATCAAGATAAAACATGATAATACATCTCCCTATGCACTTTAAGGATGACCAAAATTTGTAGTCTGGATTGTCAAGGACCAGACAGGTTTGAAGGCCACCAGCAATCTTATGTGTTGTGACTTCACTGTAATCTTTTAGACTTTAGGATAGTGTGCATGGCAGATAATTTAACGATCAGTTGAATAATTTCTAGTTTCTAAGAACCGATGCCTCTGATAACTTCATAAATTCTTAAAATTAATTTTCTCCAGTTGTCACTGTGCTTGTAGCTTAGATTTTATGTTGCAACAAACTTCATGGAAAATCTGATAATTTTCTTGTCGACTCCAACTGGTTGCTAGTTTTAAATACTGGTAGAAAGAGAAAATAATTGCTTTCTCTCTTTAGTTTATCAAAAGCTGCTCAGAGTAGTCTTTCCTCACTTACAAACCTCTTCTAGATTTTCTGGGAATTTGTTCACTTTATAGTTTCAGTAGGTCTTTTGAGCTTTGTTTGATATTAAACCATGTGTTGCTGATGGATTATTTACTAATTAAGGACCAAACAGTTCAGCTCGAAAATCAGGGCTAACTGAGCAGGATTTGAATACTGTACAGACTTTAGATATATCACTTCTAAGTTTATCAACAACTTGTGTACAATATGTGGACCTTTTAACTTCATTTGAAATTCAGGTATTATGTCTAAGCCAGCAGAGGTTTATCAGTATAGCTGAACATTCCTGCACTTCGAAGATCCTAATAGTGGTTCAATATTGTCCTATGTTGTAACCACGGAGACAATTTCTGTGTAATTTAACAGGGTTACCTATCAAATATTCCTTTAACTATGGCTAGATATGAATATCTGTTTGACTGGTTTCTTATGTGATTTTTTATATAGCTATTTGTAAGTGCCTTGGTTTTGACAATGTCACATGGACTACTGTAGACCTGAATATTTGAAATGCAACTCTTAAGCATTCCTAAAGCTGTAATTGCACCCCTTGGTTGGAAAATTCTCCATTATTTATCTTCACAAACTTCTATCTTTTTATATAAAATAGGAATGAGATGCTGAAGGGCTGATTTTACTTGAAAGGGAAAAACGAAGAGAAATATAAACTAGAAAGAAAGAAAATTGTTGCTCTGATATGCATTATTTATTTCCCATGATTTATGCTCTTTGCTTGTTGTATATCTTATTGTCTTTTTATCTGCATATGATGATGCTTTTCTCCTTTATCTGAGATATGCCTCTCATAATTCTTATCCTTAAAATGATACCTCGCACTTGGCAGACGCAGAAGTTCCAGCTGCATGCATCGTCCTCATATGCCTGTTTGCCCTTCAACATTATGGCACACACAGGGTTGGCTTCTTGTTTGCTCCTGTAGTCATCACATGGCTTTTCTGCATCAGCGCTATTGGTGTATATAATATAATCCACTGGAATCCCCATGTATTTCAAGCACTTTCTCCACATTATGGGTTCCAATTTTTAAAGAAAACTCAGAGAGGAGGTTGGATGTCCCTTGGAGGAATTTTGTTGTGCATAACAGGTTTGTATGTTTGCTTGATGGTTTACTTTGATTTTATGCTACAATTCACAAGCTTTCTAATGCATATTTTCAACTTTACAGGATCAGAAGCCATGTTTGCTGATCTTGGGCACTTCTCACAATTGTCAATCAAGGTATTTCTTTTCAGATTGAGTTCTGGACCTTTTGGTTCGTATATGATACATGGAACTACCTAAGATTGATATAGTCAATTTAAAGAGTATGCATACGAGACATTTGAAGCTTGACAACTGTAAATTTCAATCCAGTTGTGTTTGTTATCCAGAATGTGTTAGTGCAAAACTTGTAGTTCATCTGGCTCAGGAATTAGAAGTGCTATCCATTTGTACTCTTATCTTCTTCTCATATGGCTCTTTTGCGCAATAGTTTTAATGTCTGAATAGATCATCAGAATGCGGTAGTTGGTCAGTGTGAAGCCTAAACAGCAGTTGTATGCTCCTGATATAATGGGACACTGCTGATTTTAATTTGTCTAATTTCTAACTAATGAAATGGAAGGTGAAGGCCTTATACATTTTGTGCAGAATATGGATTTATTGCTGTGGGTTATTGCTTTGCTGAGCAACCTGATGTCATTTTCTAAATTCTATTGACTGGACACTCTTGTGCATATAGATGAATGAGATAGAGTATGGAGCTGTATAGTATAATATTGCTGAGTTGCTTTTGTGAATGGACATGCATCTATTCTTTTTCTTATATGTATAAGGTGCAAATTAAGCCTAGTCTATGCTATTGGTATAATTCTTTTCCTGACTTTTTCTGAACTGCATTCTATTCCCCATTATTTCCTTAAAATCTAAGTTTGGTATTTTCTTGATTTCTGGTTGCATTGTTGACAATTCAAGTTTTCCAGAAAAATCCATCTAATCCCTGTAAAATCTGTACTGTTTCATTGTTTATTTTACTAGCTGTTGGCTATTTTATGTTAATTTATTTTTGAATTTTTGGCAGACTGCTTTCACCGCTGTGGTTTATCCATCTTTGGTTCTTGCTTACATGGGGCAAGCTGCCTATTTGTCTCAGCATCATGAGGTCGCACGTGACTATCACTTTGGTTTTTATGTATCAGTACCAGGTAGGTATCTTAACTTTGTACTCTTCGAGGATTGATGAATTTTGGTCATGGACAAGTTCTCCGCTAATCAGTACCCTTTGTATTTGTACCTTCCAGAGAAGTTGAGATGGCCTGTCTTGGTGATAGCTATACTTGCTGCAGTAGTTGGAAGCCAAGCCATCATCACCGGAACATTTTCAATTATCAAACAGTGCTCTGCATTAAACTGTTTCCCAAGAGTTAAAGTGGTACACACATCATCCAAAATTCATGGACAAGTATATATCCCTGAGGTCAACTGGTTGTTGATGTTCTTGTGCTTGGCTGTAACTATTGGCTTCAGAGACACTAAGCGATTGGGTAATGCAGCAGGTATGATAATGATTGATTGTTTCTTGTTCATCAATAAAAAACATCTATGTAATAAGGAGGAACGAGCTTAATTAAGAAGATAATTTAATTATTGGATTTTATAACTTGTTCATGTAAAGGATATTGTTATTGACCCAGACCATCTAAAGGAAAAATGTTAATGATTACCTGAGATAAGCATTACAAGTAATGCTAAGTACACTTGTTTTATCTCACAGTCACTCACTTGCACAAGTCACAAATTGATATAGACAAGCCCCATATGTTTACATTATGTTATGACTCATGTATACACTGAGTGAGAGTTTATGCACAATCAATCGCAGATTGTATTTTCCATTAATATCTGCTTTCTTCGGGCATAAATCTGATGATGCATTTTGTATTGACAGGTTTGGCAGTTATTACAGTCATGCTGGTCACCACCTGCTTGATGTCTCTGGTTATTGTACTATGCTGGCATCAAAGTGTTTTCCTCGCGCTTGGCTTTGTTTTGGTATTTGGCACCATCGAAGCACTCTTCTTCTCAGCTTCTTTCATCAAGTTCCTTGAAGGAGCATGGGTTCCCATTGCTTTGGCATTTGTGTTTCTGACCATCATGTATGTCTGGCACTATGGCACCCTCAAAAAGTATGAATTTGATATTCAAAATAAGGTCTCCATCAACTGGCTACTCAGCCTAAGTCCCAGCATAGGCATAGTAAGAGTGCGTGGGATTGGCCTTATACATACCGAGCTAGTGTCCGGAATTCCAGCAATATTCTCCCACTTTATCACCAACCTCCCAGCCTTCCACCAGGTCCTAGTCTTCCTCTGTATCAAACATGTCCCAGTTCCTCATGTCAAACCCGAGGAACGGTTTCTACTGGGCCGCATAGGCCCAAGAAATTTCAGGCTCTACAGGTGCATAGTACGATATGGATATCGTGATGTCCACAAGGATGACATTGAGTTTGAGAAGGATCTTGTATGCAGCATAGCAGAGTTCATACGTTCAGGCAGCTCAGGAAACAATGCTCCAAGCCAAGATTTTGAAAAGGATGACAAAATGACAGTTGTTGGGACATGTTCTACCCATGCAGATCGGATTTGGATGAGCGACGACATGTTGGAGCACGTAGATTCATCCGGGACATCAGAGCTCAACGAGATAAAGTCACCAAAGTTGATCCAACCAAAGAAGAAAGTGAGGTTTGTTGTACCAGAAAGCCCGAAGATTGACATCGGTGCAAGAGAAGAGTTGGAGGAGCTGATGGATGCCAGAGAATCTGGGGTAGCCTATATTTTAGGGCACTCTTATATGAGAGCCAAACCAGGTTCTAGTATGCTTAAGAAATTAGTGATTAATTTTGGGTATGAATTCTTAAGGAGAAATAGCAGGGCATCTTCCTATGTGCTTAATGTACCTTATGCATCATCTCTTGAAGTGGGGATGATGTACCAAGTTTAGTTTTTTTGGATACACAGACTATTAGAGAATGAATCAATGTACATGTTATAATCTTATATGAATAGTCCAAACTCCAAAGCCACCACTCACACTCCATGTGGTGGTTAAAAGATAGGGTACAGAATTTTTGTCATTTCTTTCTATGGGATTGGGTCTTTTTTTTTTTTTTTCATTTCATTATCATTTCCTTTTCCTGGGCGGGGTGAGGTGGCAAAACTTGAGTGGCTAACTTCTTTAACTAAAATCCGAATATAAAATTTTAGAAAAAAGGGATGCAATATGCTTATAAAATGGTAATGCTACAGGGTATGCAAGTAGCCATGAGATAAAAGAAAAGTTGACCCGTAAAATGTGTGCGCGCATCCTTGACACGGCAATGTGAGTCTCATGGGGAATTCACATTTTAGTGCGAAGATTTTGAGAATTTTCACCCAGCATTAGCAAAATGCTTTGAAAGAGTAGAATAAATTGGGATAAGTCTGCCAAATAAAATTCAGAGTAGTCTGCTACCATTGTTTTAAGGGATAGTTTGTTTTATGGGATATTTTACGTTATTATGATATGAGAATGTTTTAATCATATAAAAAAGAATATTTTACTTATCCTTCTATTAATATTTTACCACTATTGTTATTTCAACCTACTATCATTTGTTCTCGTTGGCCACCATCTACAGCCTTCTACTGTCATTGGCTATCACCTATCACTACTCACTATCACCTATTGCTATTGACCATTACTATCACTACCATCCAATGCCATTGATCATCATCTATCATTATTTATTATTGTTAACCACTGTCCATCACCATTGACCAACCAACTTTCTAGCTTGACCAATACATTTTTAATAAGGACATTTTTTAAAATTTAACTATTTCTAGAAATATGTAAATTAATTAAAATACAATATTGTAATATTAATGTAAATCTTTTTAACTGAATCAAACATATATCCATCAGAGTCACATTCCCAAGAATGTTGAAATTCTAGAAATGTATGATTTCATGAACTAAATGCTTCTTAGGTCTTTGGTTGATTGAACATCGTAGAATAAAATTTTTGTAGAAAGCTTCAGCGCTAGAAGAAATAGGAAGAAGGCAGAGAAAAAGAAAAGAGAAGGCAAAAAGAAAGGACGAGAGAGAGAGGCTAGAGTTTTAGCTTAGGATAAAATGAAAGTGATTTTTGATGAAAATACTAGTAGGAAACACTAAAATAAGTAAAAGAATTAAAGAAATAATAAGAGGAAAATGAAAAAAGGGGCAAACAGTAGAGTAGTAAGCTTTTAAGGGTTCAATGGCACCAATGTGCTAAGAATTGACAAATCTAAAATATCCCTACTAGTTTTAGCCTTTGTTAATGCTTTATTCAAGTTCAAAATTTCATATTATTAGTAAATAAATTTTTTGAACTATTGTGAACCATATACAACTGATAATAAATCTAAGTGCCTCAGTGCCACAGGTTGGTACCTCTCTAGCATAAACTATGTGGTGCATGGTGCTAACTTTTGGCCAATATGCCAACCTTCTTGTATACTCAAACCACACTTAGATAGAAAAATGGGGCATTGTGGATTTTGTCGCTCATACAATCAAAATCCTATGTATAACATATTCGTAGATAAACATTAGCATGTAGTCGAAGCATTTGCACATACCAAGTTTCAAAGAATGCACCATATAATTAGCCTCTAGTTGTACATCGAGAAAGGACTTTTAAAATAAGGATAGGGATAACTTTGTTTTATTAATATATGTTTTATTACATAGTTTTGAATGTGTAAAGGGAGTTTCTAAGCCACCATACTTTGATCTTTAACCTGTGCCACAGTGTCCATCTTGGGTTACTGGACGCACCCTTTAAAGATTATTATAAGCT
>JANHAO010016740.1:0-14245 GCA_026873985.1 Saraca asoca
ACCATAAACGGACCGGACCGGACCGGCAACTCACGGGCCCGTTTTAATACAGGCCCAAACGGACCGAGCCCGTTTAGGCCCGGTCTGTGCGGATTTTGGTCCGGTCCGCCCCGGTCCGTCCGTTTTACACCCCTACTACCACCCACCTACACTTTTGGTTCACTTTCACTCTCTTCATCATTATGTTCAATCTCATTACCATCTTCACTCTCATCACTTTGTGATTTTTCAAAAAAAGAGCCACACATACTAGTTTCATTAACAAGATCACAATTTTCATCTTCGTCTGATTCAGTAAACATTATACTTTTATCTAGAATGTCACACAAGTCATGGTCTAGAGGTTCACTTTCAAGTTTTGGTTGGCTTATATGGACAAGTTCAAGTTAGGGTAAAGGTTGGGATTGGGGTGCTAATGTCTTGGGTTCATAGATAGGTTGGGCTTGGGGTTGTGGCTGGTTTTTGTGTATAGGTTGAAGTTAGGGTGCTGCTATGCAAGGTTGAAAGGCATGTTAGGCTTTGAGGTTAATTGGGTGTAGTTGGACAAGCTAGGTTTCAGGTGTTGCTGTGTAAGGTTGATAGTCATGTTGGGCTTTGGGGTTAATAGGGTGTGGTTGGACAGATTGTGTTTAGGGTTATGTTGAAGGTTGGAGTGGGTTATGTTGTGTAAGGTTGATTGTCATTGGATGTTGCACGCTCCTGCACATGCCGATCTACCAAAAGCCCACATGCCTACTAGAGTGTCACGGGCTGATAACTCTAGTTGAAATTGTGCAGTGCATATTTGTGACTCTTAACTAACATGTCAGTCTTTCAATAAATTCGAGCCACACTTGGATAAAAAAAAATAGGGCATTGAAGATTCTATTGCTCATACAATCAAAATCTCATATGTAATATATATGTAAGCAAACATGAACATACAGTCGAAGCACTAGTGCATATTGAGTCTCAAAGAACATGTCACACAAGAATCCTCTAATGTACATTAAAAAAAAACTTTTCGAAATAATAAGAGTGACAATTCCATTTTATTAATTTATACCTCATTACATAATTTTAAGTGTATAAGGGGAGTATCAAGCTTCAACCTTTGATACCTAGCTCGAGCCATAATGCCTACTCGGGTCATTGTGGACACGCTCCCTTAAAGAGCATTCTAAGTCAAAGTCTTAATGATACAAGTAAATATGTTTTTTTCGAGTTAACATAAAGGTTTTTCTCCTAACTTGGAAGGTTTTAATGCACATCTCATATGGACGCAAAGATAAAAATACGAGAATCACAATCATGTACTTTTCACTTGTACTGGACAAACGATTGATGCTAAAAAAATACAAATACACCCAAAGTAGGAAAAATTCGAAAAAATAATCCATAAGTATATTCACTCCCAAAGTCGGATCACAAGACCTCTTTTTCATGCTTGTTTTTCTCGTCAAGTTTCGTCTAAAATTAAGCATGTTGATTGCCGAACTAGTTTACAAGGACGACTTATGTCATTATCCTCTACTTCAAATGTCAATGCCCTTATTAATGCCTCAATCTAACGCAACTTTCATGAAAGTTTCTCCTTTTGAGCACTAGTTTCTCAAATCTTCATGTGGGTCTTTAGCTTGTTTCACTCGAGCTTTTCCTTCAACTGCTCCATGCTTGTCTCTTTGAGCTAACATCATTTGAGAGGCTTTGATGAATGACACCTTTAACCTGATATAGCTTTCAGACTCGACAATAGTCTGTTACTCTTTAACTCCTCCCTTGACTTCCTGTCAATTTTGTCTCCTTGAACTTGCACCATTATACATTTGCTTCCCTTACAACCTTTAGGTAGTTGCCTCCACAACTTTAATGTCTCAGGCTTTGTTGCCTTCATAGACTTTGTGTTCTATCTCTGTAGACTCTACTTCATTATCTCAACATAAGCTCACATGTCACTGTCTCCATAACTCTCCCGACTCTATCACCTCTACAACTTCACCTATCTCATTACCTCTGCAGTATTCGAGTTATTGCTTTTGTAACTTGTGCTTGCCCCACTACCTCTATAGCTTTCAACACATTATCCCTACATAGCTCTCGAATCAACTCGCTTCCTATATAGCTTAAATATGTGCTACATCCATAACTTGTGCACTTGCTTGGTATTTTAGATGTCTACTGACAAAAATATCCCACATCTAATGTTCCATTCTACCACTATGAGACACAACACTAATCCCTTGATTCCAAGGTTGCTTACATTAGGTTTGATCATCCACTATACTTCCACTACACAACTTTCACATCGAAATGGATCCTCTCGACCCTCTCTAAATTAACACTCTCATAGTATCTCAACCATCACAGTCTTTTTCAGAGTTGATGCTACCTAGCAGCTTGGGCCTCAGAACCTTTCATAGATCTAAACGCTCAAGTGCCATCTCTTTGAAGTTGATATTAGCTTGTCTCTGGTGACCTTCATAGCCACTTACTAGTATCATTGCCCTTATAATAACTTCTTTGATGATTAGTGCCTTTTTTCTTGGCATTTCTTGAGCGATACCCTTCTAATCACTCCTTCTTCAAACATATTCTCATGATGGCTCCCCTACATCAATGGCTTTGATAGGGTTGAATAGTGAGTATCCTCCACTCTAGCTCAAGTTTCATTTTGTCTATACACAAGTAATTGTGAATCTCATGGTCATTACCACAAAGTTTGTCTTGTGACTATGTAGTGCTAGTCTAATAAGCCTCAAGATCATTGTCTCTATTCCGTCACATGATTTTATAGCTCTAGCTCACTATGCAGGTATCATTATCGCTTGTCATGCAACTATGATATGCTAGCTCCTCTAGCATTTCATCTCGAATCTTGTATATTAGCGTTGTAGCTTGCTTATTACATCCACACAATAATGCATAATAGATCCTAACTAGATCAACTCTATCCCTTTCAGGTTTACTCCTTCAAGTAATGTTCATGCCCTCTGACATAATTTTAGACTTCTTAAATAAGATATATCTACTTAACACATAAAAAAAGATATGTCATCTTGTAGGATATGTCAACTGTCTATTGTGGCTACACTTTCTAGAACTTCTCCCTGGGCTTCTTCTCATTAGATAAACCATTAATTCACTCACCCTCTTGAGTGGTATGCATTCCCTTAAATGCCTATTATGAATGAGTGCATAATTAATGTCTTGTGCTATATAGTAGGTCCATTAACTTCTTCACATGCTTGCACTCAATGCACCTTTAACATTCCCTCGAATGCAATATCTTGCACATTAGCTCTCAAATTACTCCAACTTCTTGCACCCTTCTTGGTCAAGTCTTTAGTAGCATTTTTTTGCTATTTCAACGAGTGTTTGCTTCACTTACAAGCTCCATATGCTTTCAACAAGCTAAATCTGCCCCAATCATGGTCCACTAATCTGCTCTCTTTAGCACAACTGAGCTCTGATATCAACTGTCATGAGTTGGTAGCTCTTTAATCAAAATCATGCAATGTATGTTCCTAACTCATGGCCAACAGCACACTTGGATAAATAAATAGGACATTGAGGATTCTATTGCCCATACAATCAAAATCCTATGCGTAACATGTCTACAAGTGAACATGAGCGTATAGTTGAGGCATTAGTGCATAGAGTCTCAAAAAGCATTCCTCACAAGAAATCTCTAGTATACATTGAAAATGGACTTTTTAAAATAAGAACAAGAATAACACCATTTTATTAATATATGCCTTATTACATAAATTTAATTGTGTATGGAGCATATCCATGCTCTACGCTTTGATGCTTAGCCTTGATCGCAATACTTACCCGAATCACCAAACATGCCTCCCTTAAAGAGCATTCTAAGTCAAAATCCTAATGTCACAAGTAAACATACTTTTTTTGAGTTAACATAAAGGTTTTTCTCCTAGTTTAGAAGGGTTCTAATGAGTCATCTTATATGGACATGAAGATAAAAATGCAAAAATCGCAACCATATACTTTTCTACTAGTATTAGACAAATGATCAATGTTAAAAAGTCACAAATACCCTCAAAATAAGAAAAATTCAGAAAAATAATTCACAAGTGCATTTACTCCCAAATTTAGACCATAGGACTTTCTCTTCATACTTGATTTTTATGTCAAATTTCGTCCAAAATTAAGCATATTTACTTGTCAAACTGGTTTATAAGATCGACTTGTGACACTAAGATTGTAGATTGCCAAATTAGTAGTTCCTGTTACGTACCTTCGCCTAATCAAGTGCCATCACGTGTCAACAAATAGCCTAGTTAGCAATTCATGTCAATGCCACATGTCATTATTGTTACATCCCCAAAATTGAAAATATGATTAGCATGGATTACCAAGTGATAACCCAAAAACCCATGCACACTTTAGTGTAAAATACAAAATATAAAGTGGAAATAAATCATTTAAAATAAATAAATCCTTTAAACTCAAATTTAAAATTAACATAAAACCCTTGATATGGTGGGGTCGACTTGACTAGCAACTAACATTCTTTACCATATGATATATCCACATATTGAATACTTAACTCCTACATTTGATGAGCATAGTACATCCAGCTTGCATGGATTTAATTTATCATTGGATTTAAAAAGAAATAGACACAACACTTATAAAACCCACAATCCATATTTATTATTTTGCCTATCTTTCTCTTTAGATCCACGGTAAATCAAATCAACTCAAGAATTTTTCCTCGTACCAACATGAACAAATTAATACCATTAAGGTTCATTTAGAGAAATGATTTCCGGTAATGCAAAAGGACTTCAAAGTCAATCTGTAGCAGCTACAGATATTCTCATTTGGGCTAGAGTCTATAAATGGTTTTCTTATGAAGTAGCCCATACACAGAGAAAACAATCGACCTAGCTTCAATTTGTTCAATAACTCAATTAGCCCATTGGGAAAACAGATCCAATAACTAGTTTTTGGTCTCTGGCAGATGAACTATAACTAGAGGAAGGCCTATCATCATTGCATTAAATCAAAGACCCTATTTAGCTGTGACAAAAAATGAAAAAAGGGAAAGAAGGCCCTATTTAACTTTTTTTTTTTAATAATGCCTTTAAAATTATATTCAATGATAAACTACGAACTTAAATTTTATAAAGAAATAAACACTTTTAATAAAATATATACAGTAAATGTATGTTAGAAAGTTAATACTCAATTTATATTTATCCAAATTTTAGAAAGTCATTTCTATTTTGTTTTAAGTTTAAAAGTGTAATTTATAACTTTCAAATTAATTTGTGAAACCTTTTAAGGTAGGTATGTTTTCCTAATTTCTTTTAACATACAAAATTACTTTCACCTTAGATCAATAGTTGGAAACAAAGGGTAGTTTTTCTCTTCCTTATTTTATTAGGTGATGATAATTCAGATCATAAACCAATCCATCTATTTTTTTTTTCCTAAAAAATATTACTGAAATTGTTTTGTTAAAAGATCTTGTACAGCTGAGTTGTCAATAAGATATATTATAATATATAATTTTTCTAAAACCTATAATAGATACACATCTTTTAAAAATTTTATTCAATATGTAGACTCAATCAACCCGCTATTTTCCCCCCTCATTTCGGTTCTGTAATCATTATTTTCCCCACCAAAAATTCCAAATAATTTTATTAGCATATTTATATATATATTTTTTTTTTTGGAGCGTTAGCGATAGCTATCATAGTAGAAGTTCTGCACTAGTCACGCTTGGGGTCCTGCACAACCACACGTGGGCCAAACCTCACCGTCAACTTGCTGTCACCTCTGAACTCTTCCCTGCATTTGCCGAAGGTTGCCATATAAAAATGCATGAAGAAATGCATTTTATTGTCCTATTTTTATTAATTATTGTTAAATTAACTTTGAAATCTTATAATTTTTTTTTTTACATGAACGGTAATTAACTCAGAAAAGGGAAAAAATTACCTAACAATTTCTAGTGAAAATTAAAAACAGAACTTACAGCTTCCTGAGTTTTATATTCTAAACTAAAGTTAAATCACATTATCCCTACACCAACTTTAAATGTTACATTTTATCTCATTTTTATGTACATTTACAAAATCTTTAATTTAAATTGTTCAAATTATACTTCCTTAAATTAATATTTAATCGAATTATTTTAACATCTTTCAATTTTTAAAAATATATACTTATACCTTTCTTGTTACTTTTATTTATATATTTTAGATCTACACTTATTTTTTTTATCATAAATAAAAATAAAAAATAGATGTATATTTTTTATCATAAAAGAATGTCAATGTACAATAGGTTAAATTCAAGGAGTGAGTATAATTCTTCAATTCGACTAACATCAATGCATGGCAGTACAAGTATGAATCGCTTCAATTGTGATAATGCCTTTATCAAGAGAGCACAACATGATTGTAATACCTTTCTCATAAACTTAAAAAAAATTAGAGAGAGGATATTGTAAATATGCACAAAATGAGAAAAAAAATAATATTTAAAGTTGATGTACCAGTATATATAAAACTCCACAAATTTAAAGAGGTAAAATATAAATTTTCAAAACGAGTGTACTACAAGTATTATTGGATCCAAGTTCAAGTAATAAGGTGTACTTTTTCATGGAAGTAAGGATTATTTTGCAAAAAACTCAAGTGTTTAAAAGATTAAAGGAATGTTTGTTAACTTTCAAAAACTTGCTTACTAGATACATCAGTGGTTTTTTTTTTAGATGTTTAATAAATTTTAAAAATTAAAAAATTACTTTTTATCTAATCTAATTTTAAGAGAAAACTAGTTCAAATAAAATTTTGTTTTAAAATCTTTTCATTTAGTCTGTTTTTATTTAATCAAAACCTTTCCTTATTTTTCTCCCTTCTTATTCTCATAGTTTCATTTAAAATTTAAATCATGTTTATGACAATTTATATAATAAAATTTGATTCATAACTAATTTTTAATCAAGATTTAGGTGTTTGCTAATCTGTAGAACTGATTCTAAACCAGATAAATGTGAACTAACTTTGTGAAATTGGATAAACGTGATCTAATTATATATTACAATTAATTTTTTGCGACTGAAAATCAACTTTTAACGATCGAATTATTCGATCGCTAAATTGAATTTTTTTTGTAGTGATTAGTTTATCTGAATTTTAGCTAAGAGTTAGTGTTGAATCAAATCTTATTGTATAAAATTATGATAAATCTAATTTAAATTTTAAATAATCTAGCAAGAGAAAGATGAAGAAAAAAAAGGGGAAGATTTTAATTAAATAAAAAACTAACTTTAAATTAGATATTTATCTGAAGTTTTGGAGTGAGTTAGAAAAAAAAAATCATAAATCTCAACAACTTGAAATTTTCGTATAACAGCTAATCTCGGTTGCCGGTGCCTATTGGCCCACGTGTTTCAAATCATAAAACAGGTCGCAGCTATTCAAGTCCCCTTAGGTAACGTCATCATTGCCACTTGAAACTTTGCTCCAACCACTGTCGCTGCGTGACTCCTCAGTGGCAATCTTGAAGTTACACCCCACATTCCATAACCGTTTTCGTCATTTCGGTTTCCTAAATAATTTCCTCCGTGCATTATTTACCATTAAGGTCAAGCCTTGAGCCATCCGCACACAGAATCTAACCAAAACAACGAAATAGCCAAATTACCGTTTCACCCCCCAATCAGCAACGAAATTGACATGAAAGCCTCTCTGACCCTCTGATTTCAAATGCAGTCGTTACTTGCTCTCCTCCATAATATATACTATAGCCTGCTTAACATTGTCTTTTGTGGCTCTTCCGAATTGACTGAAATGCCCTTCAGAGTTAACCATGGTAAATTTCCATTATGATTGCGTTTTGCTTTTAATATTGCCTATGATGATTATGCTCCTTCATATGCCAACTTTAGCTTTGGTGATTGATAATATCACATAGATAAGAGTGTGCTAGCTGAGCTGATTGGGCCACTTTTTATAGATATAAAGTTATTACATTTGGTTAATTTGACTATACTTTATGCTAGAGAATGCTATGTAACTCTATTTGATAGTGGTATACATAGCATATTCATACACTACTTTATTTTAGATGTGTTCTAAGCAATTAATATTCTTCAATATGTTACAACTAGGAAGATAAAATTGTATATATGTATAATTATTTGTTACTTATATATAATATTTGTCATAAATATGCAATTGATATAGTTTAAATTAAATTAATCTTATTTATATAAAATAATGTAATACAATTCAATTAAAATCCTATATGAACATAAAAAAAATAAGATAAAAATATGATATTTTTAAGTAGGATTTTATTTAAAATTATTGAATCAATCATAAACCTACAATCTTATGTCTATTCAGAAATTGCGAATTAATAGACTTGCAATCTTATATTAAATGCAAGCATTTTGCTTATACTTTAGGGGAAGCCAAAGGTAATTAAGTACAAAGCATTGTAATAATTACCAATGCTTAGAACTTTTAAGATAAGTTAAAAACATAATCAAGCAAAGAACCAACAACAACTACGTAAATAAACATGAGACAAATCCAACGTAAGGTCCAATCGAGGTATAATACAATACACACATGGCAATAGAGTAAACGCAACTCACATAACCTCAATCAAGCCCCTATTGGACCCACAAACAACGCACAATCAACAACCAAGGGCAATATGGTCAAACCAGGCTTGAATAACTTTTCTTAAACCGTCTTTCCAATTATCACCCTCTCACTCTCTCTCTGTCTCTCTCTCTCTGTCTAAAAAAAGCTCCCCTTAAACCTCCTCTATGTTCCTTTCTCTTTTTTGCCTAAGCAACCATGTCCATGGCTTTCTTTAACACCATATTCTCAATCTTCCTTTGCAATTTCCTTCTTCTCTTTTCCCTACTTTCTCTCTCCTCTTCTTCTCCTTCTTCCTCCATTCATGACCTTCTGCGCTCCAAAGGCCTGCCGGCAGGTCTCTTGCCGAAGGAAGTAAAGTCCTACACTTTCTCCGATGAAGGCCGCTTAGAAGTGTTCCTGAACGGACCTTGCTTAACAAAATACGAGAACAGAGTCTTCTTCGACAGCGTCGTTAAAGCCAATCTCACCTACGGCAGCCTTATTGGAGTGGAAGGTCTGTCCCAGGAAGAGCTGTTTCTATGGCTGCCCGTGAAAGACATCATAGTTGATGATCCGAAGTCTGGTTTGATACTTTTTGACATTGGTGTCGCTCACAAACAGCTCTCTCTGTCCCTCTTTGAAGATCCGCCTCAATGCAAGCCTCAAGGTAAATGGTGTTCATAGCTTTGGCATCAAATGACCTTAATTTTGCATCAATTTAACAAAGATAACTGCAGTTCGATACTAAATTAAACTCAAACGAAGATTCATGATTATGAGTTGAATTTGGGTTACTTTAATTAGTTTTTTTTTTTTTATAATTCGGAATTGATGGTTCCCTTGATCGCTTTTTGTCGGGTATACTAAACTGGAAGGTCTGCTTTGGAGGTTACTCTATGAAACACGAGCTGAGATTGTGGGTTACTTTGATGTGTCAATCAACTGTTTGATGGAGTTTGTGTTTTGAAACATCATGCGGTGATAAGTTTTGTGTGAATTGATGATGTTTGTTCTGTTATTTTTGTGTGTAAGAAACAGCTACTTGGGTTTTATGGCTCTGCTGGTAGTTTATCATATTTCCAGTTGCATACACGAGTCTCTGTTTCAGAAACGGAATTCATACGTTTGTTTGTCTGTTTGTTTTGCAACAAATATCTGCTTCCTCTGTTTATCTGTCTCTCCCAAGTTTCTCTAGAGAAAAACAAAACTTCAACAGAAACTTACTCGAATTTTTTGAATTTTCGGAAAATTAACAACCTAAGAAGATAAGGAAAAAAAAAACAATTTTTGTATCTCCAATTCTCCATTTTTAACTTTGAATGCATTTTCCAAAGCCACTACATAAAAAAAAGAGAGAGAGAGAGAGAGAGAGAGAGAGAGAGAGAGAGTTTTTAAGAGCGATATTGATGTTTTGTGGCTAACAATGTTGGTTGTGCAGATGGATTGAGGAATCATGTGAGGAAGGAGAAAGGATTCGAGGCTATTCTATAGAAAGAGAAGGCAACTTGTGCTTTCAGGCTCCGTTATTGTCTTTTTCTGTGTCATGTTTATATCATTTTTATTAGCCTTTTTTTACAGTTATAGTCATATGAGTGAGTAGGTGTTTTTTAGCTTAGAGATTGGTGAGATCTTTGTAAAGATGTCAAGAACTAGTGAAAAAAAAAAATATAAAATATTATGGAATCTAAATATCTAGTGTGCTAATCAAATTACAAGTGCTAATCTTCTAACTCTTGCTTGCAATTCTCACTTGTTCTGATCTCCTTTTTAAGATAAAGATATGGTTTAAGTGCCAAACCAAAGCATCAAATCTAGATTATGTTTTCCCAAGGCAATGGGTAGGAAACTTGGTTTTAGAAAATGAAAAAGGAAAATATATTTGGAATATACTAATTGTCTCTTCATTTTTACCTATTATAAGCATATTGGCACTGCTATTTGATTTCTTGTTCCTTACATTTTTTTATAAATGATATATTAGGATAACTTACTTGGGTAACTTTTGGTTTTTCACCTATTTGCTTTATGCTGATCTTGAATATATATATATATATATATATATATACACACACACACACACACACACACACTATTTGGCTCATTGAATTTAACCCTAGTTTAAAATTACAAAAAATTAAAATTTAATTAATTTAGATTTGGAATCATAAACAATTTTATATATAAAATCAATTTCAAATGAATTATATTCTCATTTTCTTATTATTTCAAACGAGAAATTAATAATCTTAAAAAAATGATGTCTGTTTGCTCTCTTTCACTTACCCTTGATATAATTATGAATAATTAACAAATAACATTATGATTTAAATTTTGACAAACAGACCCTGCCTTGATTGCTTTGCTGGATGCATTATTAGGGTTTTGAACCCATAACATTGCTGGATGCATTATTAGAGCTTAGAACCCATAACAATTGCAAATGCCTGAAAACTGTGTTGCATTTCTTAGCCTAACAGAGACTCAGTTTATATGTACCAATATATATATATATATATATATATATATATTATATTAAAATTTTCTTACTGTTAATAAAAATTATTAATTATGATTTTTTTTAATGATATAATATTTTCTTATTTTCTGTCATTATAAAAAATTTTATCTCCACGGTAGTTTTTGAACTTAAATTATAATAAATATGTGTTACATTACATATACGGCTCTCATGTATATACAAAAATTACTTATGGATACAAAGTTTTTTAAGTATATATCCACGCAAGACGCATATGAGATAAGACCTCTTTGAATGGGCTTCTTTTCAAAAAAAAAATTACTTTTTTTTATAAAATAAAATATTTTTGATATATTTAAATGAATTTTGAAAAAAATAAAAATAATAAAAAATACTTTTTTGAAACCCTAATTTACTGTTTAAAAAAACATAAAAAATATATTTTTTTAAAACATTACGTAAAAAATATTTTTTTTTAAGCCCCAAACGAGCCTAAAATATATGATCTTTCCGAGGAGAGTGAAGATCGTAAGAAAGTTTTGAAACTTAGAAGTTGGAAGTGAAATTGTATCCACGTGGGCTGGATGGGTTTCACGCGGGAAAAGTGGGGCCAGTCACGGGGTGGGGTCACGAATTTAAGAAAGTTCAAATTTAGGGAAGGTCCCGCTCCACCAGAGAGGACGGCGTTTTTGTATGGTTGATGAGGACTATGGCTTCAATCTTTCATCATTTGAGATTGAGCCCACAATATTTGTATCTTCTACAATAATATATGTTCTTGTTATACTTAATAAAAATAATTTAATTATTAATTTTATAAAATTTATATATATCAAAACTTATATTTCAAAATTATAATTAATCTCTTTTTATTAAATAAAAATAAAAATAAATATTATAATTTGAGTAGATAAATGCTGCTCTTTTCACTCACTAAACTTGTTGCTTTCTATTCATTTATTTTCACCCTTAAAAGCCTCTCACCTCTGGCAACCAATATCTTTAACTTCCTCTGATTTTAAGTAAAAGTGATCATCATGTATCTAAATATCTCACAATTGCCTAATTTATTGGTCATAATCACATAATCAAAGATACATTACATATATTGAAAAAGTCTATCTGAAACTCGATCTTTATCATATATTTGTTAGTTGTTAATGAGAATTTCTTTTTTCTTTTCGACCTGGCCTTCAAAGCTTTGCAGACTTTTAATCTTTCTTCATTTAGCATGTTATAAACAACAATTTTGGAATTTATCAATAATGAGAAATTGATGTAATAAGTAGGGTTTTATTTTCTTTTATTATTATTATTTTTTGCTAATTATTACAAACTTTATTTGTGATAGAATTGGGATCAAAGGATACTTTACCAATTTTGCTTTGGATATAATGATGAATCTTTCCACTAAGTTAAGTGACAAGGAAAGCTCTTAATTAAGGAAATAAGAAATTAACGAGGAAAGTGATAAAAAGAAGGTATGTGGGATCAAGACTAGGGTAATGATAGAGATTTGTTTGTATTGATCTCGAAAGTTCCAAACCATATACCTCATTTCCTTATTTTTGTAGTGATGGATATTTTAATTTTGTGCTCCTGTACTCTAATACCTATCCACTGATAATTATCACACCAATTGCCAATTTTTTCCTTTTTTAAGAAAGAATATGGTTAGAAAAAAGTAGAGGAAAATTAAATTGTCGTAAACATTAGGCATTTGATAGAGATTATAGAAAAATTCTAATATTTATCCTAAGTAAATAAATATTCTTATTTTATTAAAAGAGAGATAAATACAAAGATTAAAAATATCATATATATTAACATACTATACTTCATCAATAAATAAATATTTTTATTCTCCTAAACAAAATTCAAAAACATATATATATATAATCTTTATATTTATCTCTTTTCTAATAAAATAAGAATATTAATTTACTCAGATTACAAATTCAATCAAGTTGATGTGATTATATTTTATTTAGAGCCGTAGAAGTCACCGCTGCCAGCAAGTTAGTTTATTAATTTAATCTCCTGAAAAATGTCTCTTTATACTGACTAACTGCTAATAATTAAGGAAGCAATTTTTTTATACAGGGTGGCTACGCTTAATAATGGACACTCTGACAAGATATCTGTACTTATCTGTATGGTACAAAATAATGATCACTTTAGATTATGTAAGTCTCGTGAGACCGGAAACAAATTGGGTTTAGCGTACTTCTTAGTAATTAGCTCAATGAGGATTCTTTTCAAAGATGATTGGCTAACAAAAGGTAAAATGGATTTTCTGTATAATTGAGTAAATAAAATATTTTTAACAAATTTAATCTTTTTGTGATGATAGATAAAAATAAATGAAATTTTTTTAGAAAGATGTTTTTCAAAAAACCACTAATGCCTCTATGCATCAAAGTACTGGTAACTCTTATTTTTATTCATGTTTTCTTACATGAAATATATATAAACTTTTATATCTAATGTAAAATCACGTAAACATGAACCTAATAAAAAAAAAATAAGCTTTTCTTGTGTTTTTAGGTCAAAATTTGCATATAATCAAGACTGAATATAAGATGTAAAAAAAAAAAAAAGACAATTTTATAAAAAAAATTATGTGTTACTTCATCAAAAACAAAAACTCTCAGACATAAGTTTAATTTATTAGTTGTAATATAATCATGCCTTTTCAATATTAGTTTTATTAATATTATGTCATTTATATAAGGTAACATTACAATTTAATAATAAGAAAAACAAATCATGTTTATATTCATCCATTCAATATTCATAACCAACTCGTCATTGAGAGCAAGGTGACTCATAATCCTCTCAAAAAAATATGAGTCAATTGTGACTACTGTCAAAACATTCAAATAGCACATCTCATGATCTATTGAAAATTCAATATTCCAATAGGATTAAACATTTTCTTAGAATAATTATTATGTTATAAAATAAAATAATGATATTAAAAGAATGTCAAAGAACTAAATGAAGATAACCAAGAGGTAGAATCCTTCTTACAGTCACACACTCATGTATAATCATTCTTACAATCACACACACACACACATATATTATCCAGCACACAAATCTAATTTAAATAGGAAAAAAAAACTCACAGTAAAAAATTATCATTAAT
>JANHAO010016741.1:0-14249 GCA_026873985.1 Saraca asoca
GTCATCACGCATACTGGCCAGTGCCTCAAATCGGGATCCATTTTGATTCTTCATAATAGATACCTCTCCAATCAAGTTGGATTTACTTTTTGAAACATCAATCCTCTCCATATATTCTGCTTCTATCTTCCTCCTTGGTCTTTTACATCTTTGAACAATCATCTATGGCCCTTCGTGGCCAACCGTGACCTTGTGTGAGTTTTTGCTGATCACATTCACACCCTTCAATCCATCATTAGGAACATCTTCTTGAGTAGTAATTAATTCTGGATAAATTTCATTTTCATGATGATATTTGGCACAATGAAAGCAAATAAAATGAAGGACCTTATATTCCACATGATACATCCTGTCCATTAATTTAAATTCAAACAAGAATCTTTTTCTTAAATCAATTTTAACACATATACAAGCAAATTTAGTCCTTTCCATAAGGTATTAATCATCTTTATCCTTCCTTAGATAAGATTACTTAATTTCCATAAAAGTATTTATTATAAAATTTAATTGGAAGTCTTGGTACCTTGGCCCAGATGGTTAGTTTCATGAAAATATATGGATCAAAATCCACCCTCCATCTCTAAACTATTAAATAATGATAAGTAATAAGTTAAAAACTTTCTTAAAGAACATAATTATAATCTTTAATGTTAAACAATTGTATCAAATAATAATCATTTTTCATATCCATAAATTCGAAGGTGCCTTGTAATATCAATATCTTTTAGAGAGACATTTTAAAGAATGTGTAATACCTATTTTAGTGAGTGTTAGGGAGTGAAAAGTCAATCAAATAAATTTGAAAGTTTGTTTTCTTTTTTATATATAAAGACATTTGATAAATTTTAGTTATGGGGTATTTTTATTAATAAAATGAATGAAGGGATAATGTATAGATAAAAGCTAGCTACAATTTTTAGTACTATGGCTAGAAATAATAGTATTATCTTAAGTATTGTTTTAAAGTTTTTTTTTAACGGTTTATTTTTAGTTCAACCCATTTTTAAGGCAAAAAAGGCTTCTTTTTTTTCAGTTCAGCCCATGTTGGGCAACTTTTCTTAAAAAAAGAGAGGAAACTGAAATCTACTTTTGTTAATCTGAACGGTGCCGTTTGAAGGCTGCCTTGAAACCTCTCTTCACGTCCACCCTGCGGAAGACATGACTCAACTTCCTTTTTGGTTTTAGCTGTGGCGAAAGAGCTTCAGCCAACTGAGGGGATCTGCTGCAAGGTCAAACCCCCACCGCCAGCCACCGCAGAGTTTGCGGCCGTCTGAACTAGCTTTTCTGGTTGAAGGTTATCCGTGCTAGAGCAGGCCGGTAGCGGTGCACATGGAAGTTGATTACTGCATGGCTGCCTTGTTCCCGTGACCAGTCCGGCCCGAGGATCCCCCGCCACGCCACTGTAGAGTTTAGCCTGTCTTGGCTGATCCATTCTACTGCCAAGGACTGTCATGGCCGCGGGCGGAGAAGAACAGCCGACCTATGGAGTCAGTCGACGCTAACCGCACAGAAGTGATCAGTTCCTTCATGCTTGCTGCTCCGGCTACGCCAGTTGATATCTACTACTCCGGTCTTCCTGTTGGATGGCCATTGCCTTAGTTGTTGCGCCAAGGAGAACACTTGTTGCACCAGCTATGGCCGAACCTTGCTTAGCAGCCAACAGCTACTCTATTTTGGATGGAGTTGCAGCAGTTGCAACTACCGGAAGCTGGTCACCCCTTATAGCCAGCAGCTGCCTTGCTTGGACTAAACAGTTGGGGAGTTCAGCTACAAGCCAGCTCATGCTGCAGCCCTTGAGGTAAGTAGATTGCTTACTTATTATAGCATTTGAATACATGAGTAAGTAGATTGCTTACTCATTATAGTATTTGAGTACATGTGAATTCATATTTGTGTCGAGGTATGAATGGAATTGAAAAGAAAAAAAAAAAGATAAGTTGATTGTGATTGGTGATTTAATGATGATTTCTTTTCTCTCTGCTGGTTATATGGAAATATTTAGATATAACTTGTGAAGTGAACAGGGAATGGCTGATTCCCCTTTAGTAACCCATGATAATGAGTGTGTGTATTGTGACATGAACTTATAGTATTAATTATGTATGAATGGTGGAATGCTTTGAGTCAGCCAAGAAATTCTAAGTAATGAAGTGGGTTCATGGTTATGTGTCGGAAGCTTGGGTTCAGCCAAGCCTTATTGAAAATGTTGAATTGTGATTAGAATGAGACCTTGGAAATAAAATAAGTGAGGATAAGATTGTTGGATGTTGAAATTGCTTTAGGTGAGTTGATTGAAATTAGGTGAATGTTTAGTGGAAAGGTATTATAAGTAAAAAATGCCAAATTGTTTGTAGGAATTGGTTCATGGATAGATTATGCATTAAGGGATTTTTAATGATTGTAACTGAGGAAGTGATATGGTTGTTTTCTTAGGCAAATGGGTTGAATTTAAGACAATAGTTGGAAACAATCTGAATTTGCTTCTTGAAAATGATTATATGTTAATCTTGTGAGTAGACAACTCACACTCCTGTAATTGTTTTCTTATAGATTTGGCATATAGACAAATGAATTTAAAGTTTTGGTGATGCTAACAGAAAGATGTGTTGAGTGAATAAAGGTGTTAGGATGTATTGAAATAGTGCTTTATGAGTGGTGATGAACATAATTGAATTTATAAGAATAGGATATCAGAACTAAGCAAGCAATTCAATTGGGTGTAAAATTGAATTAGCTTTGTCTCATAAGCTTTAGATAGGGAAAACAAATGAAAGAAAAAAGAAAAAAAGAAAAGAGGGAGAGGTCCCTCCTTGTTCATCTATATGATCCATTAGTTTAAAATGTATGATAGAATGTGCTTCGTCTCATGGCGTAATAATGGGGAGGTTAAACTAATAGTTTTGAGTAGATTTATGTGTTACGATTAGGAGGAAATATGATTAAATTTATAAATTGATGTAACTCACTAGGCTAGTGAATTAGGTTATATCAATTTTAGACATTTTACTCCATTCCTTGATAAATTATTTTACATGTAACTCACAAAGAAATTATTACCAAATAAATCAAAAAATATTATTGTTACTTAATATTTGTTTGATTGGAATTGTTTCCAAAATCAAAAGTAAATGTTGCATGTAGTTCATTGAAATATGGCATTGATATATTCACTTGAACATGTATAAATGAATGGTAATTGTGCATATGATTTATTTGGAATGCCTTTAAATTATGGAATTGTGTGAGTTGAAATGGAATGATATTATTGTATTGAATATCTATGTGAATTGACAAGTAAGGATCCTTGAAAGATCTTTCAAGAAATTGAAAAATATAAATTAAAACTTGGAATGGCCTCTTGAATGAGGAAATGATTGCTTGTATAATGAGTTAGCTAGTTAATTGAATGTGGACATGATCATCGAATTTTTATGATGTGTGTTTCGATTAGTTATGTGTGAATTGAAAATTGGATTCATGGAGCAGCTTCTGTAAAGAGCTTCCAAATGTATTTTTTAAAAAGATATATATATATATATATATATACTAATATCGACATGGCCATGAAATCTGTTGGAGAGATAAAAGAGAGAATATCTGTTGAAGGGATCAGGCAATTAGTGCTCTGATACTAATTTATAAACTGAGTGATAAGTTGCCTAAAGAAAGTTGCTCATGCATCCAACTCTAAGTTCATTTGTATACCTTCAATCGATTGAATTAGAAGTGTTTGAGTTGAATGTTTTATGTAATGAGAATGTGATGATTTGGTCAAAATGTCTCTATTTGTCAAAGAATGATAGTAAGCCATTCTTATTGATTGATTGTCATTATAAAAGTGACAATTTTTCCATATACTTAGACTTTAAATTGATATTTTTTGGAAACTATCAATATGGTAGTTCTTCATATTGATTGCATTGAATAATTAATGATCTTTTATACACACACACACACACTAAATAGCAAATTCATTGTGAGTATAAGTATTGAACTATTGATTGGGATTACTATCATATAAATTTATATTTGTCATATCTAGTAAATTGGTAGGTCTGAATAGGTTGAACTGTAAATTAGTGTATTTTATTAAAATTTTTATGGGTCATATGATATAAATAGTATTTAAGGTCGGCAATTTATTTACTAGGTTTCATTGAAATTCATTACATTTTCTATAAAAAATGCTTTAGCTCCGAGATTGTTGGATACCATAAAGATCACAAGATAGAAGTTGAGGGCATAATGCTAGGTTAAACAATTGGCAGTTGAAAAGTCTGTATATGCATGTGTAAAGTCAGTCCTGAACTATTGTAATTATTTTTGTGTCTGATAAATATGCGGGGATCTCTGAACTATTTTTACATGTTGTTTGGACGGGGCATATGACCTTGGAAACGTCTAAAAAGCAAAGGAGACTCTATCAAAATTTCTGAAAAAAAATGGGGTCTTTGATAAGTTTATATAAAGCATTTGAAACTTGCAGAAATTTTATTTCGTTTTTCCTTAAATTTTAAAATGAGTTTTGTTTTCATGGGTTGCTTTTAGTTAAGCAATTTCATAGCTCAAAAAGACTTATAGGAAGTTATCACTACATGACTTCCTATGTCGATCACATTGCCAAAATTAAGGGTGTGAGAAAATGGCACTCCCAATCGTTTTCCTTGAGAGTTTGACAATAAGTGCCAATTTCTAGGGCTTGCATAATTCCCTTTTTTTCATCTTTAGAAACATGGATAATAGGCAAAGCAGGGTCCTCATCATCTCCTTTATCAGCCTCATGCTCTCCTTCTTAATGAACAACCTTATCTTTAACCTCGTATACATCCAAAATCTCCTTATCCTCACTGTCTATCCCAGCACCACCATTGAATCCTAGCAGCTTATCCTTATACGAAAGGATTTTTCTTCTGCAATCCTTAGGAAAATTACCAGTAGGTACTACTATCAAGGTATTCTCTTATGTTCCATCTCATCACTCCCTTCTATCTTTATATTTGAAGTCTTATTGTCAATGGAACCATCTTTCACGTCATCAAATTCTATCTTTTTATCAATGGACCCATCTTTCTCCACCATATCATCATCCATAGGAGTCTTCACTATCTCCGACCTCTTAGCTTTCTTCTTACTTCGAGCCAAAAGGTCTTCTCTTCCAAAGTTTATTCTCAACGTTCTTTGATTCCCTTTTGAGAGATTTTATACCTTCATTATTCTTGATATACAAATTCACAAATATTTAAGAGATGAATAGTAAAAATATTTTAAAATGTCTTATTCCTATTATCTAATTAACATCATTACTCATTAGTGGCGTATTCTTGTTATCTAGTTAATGTCATTACTCATTAGCGGCTTCAACATTTGATCATTTGTCTACGTAAATCTTGCTAAATCAATATATTATTTTATTTGTTAAATAGGATTAACATGTTTAAATCTAGATTTGGTTGGTGTATTAAACCAATCTATTTAATTATAATTTTATATATTATATATTGGGGTAAATTGAGCTATTAGTCCTTATAATTTTATTTTATGTAATTAGATCATAAAATTTTGAATTATTTATAATTAAATCCTCACATCAATTAATGTTAAATTCAAATAAACATATCTATTAAATTTGCATGCTAGCATTTTACTTTTACTGCCTCACCATATATACCTGAACAAAATATATATAAAACCTTAATTATCATATAAAAAAATTTACTCACTAATTTCTAAGTTAATTCCTAAACCAATTATATTTTTTCAGTTTTGTTGTTATCCTATATGTTATGGGTATTTTCTAAAAAGTATAGGTTGGGTTGGCCGAAGTCTAGTAAGAGGCATAACCAACTAGATGGAGGCGCAAATTGGAGATCAAAATCGCTTAACGAGGATATCATACCATCGGGCACAAGCTGAAGACATTAAGCGACATCACGGTAGGGAGCGCAGCTCGTTGGGAAGGCCTTTAGCTCATCAGTGAGAGGGCTGTCACTCCAACCATCCTCGAGGAGAACGACTAAGCGAGTACAGCGAGGTCAGCTAAAGCCCCCAGCTCATCCGCCAACACAATGCCAAGTCACAAGGTTAGCGAGCCAGACGCATGTACAGGGTCCAATCGACAATTAACTAGCATTAATTGTCTGACGTCAAGCATTAAATACTTGGTACGGCAAAAATAATCATTCTATTATTTGTAAAATTATATTTGTAACCCTTCCCCCTTCTATAAATAGGAAGGGGTGGTCATTGTAACAAAGAAAGGAAGGAATTTGCATGCAGATACTCTGTTGGAACAAAAAGAGAAAGCATTTTATATAGTGAGAGAACACTGCCATTGTAATCTAACAAGGAAAGAAACAACTGTTAGTTGATAATCAAGATCAACGTTAACGTAAGGGCCAACTTGGCTTTAGTCGAACCATGATAAAACTCCTGGTGTTTATTGTTCTTCCTCTCATCTAGTGTCTTTCTTTTCTACTTTCTTTCATATTCAACTTGCAATCTAAGGTGATATTGGACATAGATTTGTTGATCAGATTTTAGTGTCAACATTTTGGCACTAGAAGGAGGCCCTCGTTGTACACTCTTTATCTTTTATCCCTGATAAGTTGTTTTAAGCACAATGATAAGAGGAAAAATCGCTAGGAGTATGGAAATCACTATTGGCCAATCTGAAGGTCAGATATAGCAACAACGAAACATAGTTGCCCCTACGGCAAGTGCCAATACCGGCACATCCTCCTTCATTCTACACCAACTCGTAGCTCTCGAAATTGACAAAGCTCGAACTTGGCAATAGTGCCAAGAAACACTTGACCAGTGTTAAGAAGCACTCGAAAACACTATGAAGAAGTTGGCTAATATGGTCAAAGAGTTGGTCCAGGTGTACGCCCAAGGTGCACCTAGACAGGGTGAAGTTGTTGTACCTGGGAGTGGATGTCATCAGCTAGGGCCTCAACACAAAGAACAAGTCAAAATCAAATGTCAATGAGCTAGTTCACTCCATTTATCTAACTCTTGGTTAAGGTCTGAAGTCCACCGAGTTCAAAAGGACAGGAGGGTGCCCAACAAGGTGAAAGCTCACTTTGAGATGAAAGTTTGCACGAAATCGATCACGAACAAAAGATGGACCACGATTCATCCAGCCATGAGCACGACAAGAGGCATAAAACCTCTGACTACCACTCTCATGATAAGTGAGATGAAAGGAGCTGGTGAACTACCAGTCATCGGTCTAAGCCCCGGGACCTAATGATCGAAGAACTACTCTAAATGATGGAACAATTGGAAAGGAAATCTGTATCCTAGGATAATTGAGAATCCTATGAGGAAAGAACTTCATTCACCAGCAAAATTGAGACAAAGCCCCTTTAGATTTAAGATCCCAAACATCTCCTTGTATAATGGGGATAGTGATCCTTACAGTCATTTAGGCGCTTTTAACATCCAGATGGACTTGCAAACTTTTAATCTGTTGGTGAAATGTCGAGTCTTCCCCGCCATGCTTGAAGAGGTGCCGCAAACATGGTTTAGGAGTCTCCCAACTTGCAACATTAAGAGTTAGAAAGAATGCCAAGTGAAGTTCCTTAATCAGTATAGGGCACTAAAGAAGCAGCTTGCCCTATCCTGCCACTTAGCGATGGTCTTTCAGTGGAAAGATGAGTCACTCAAATAGGCAAGTCTTACAGAATTTACTAAGTCCTCACATAATTTTCACTAAGACAAGTCTTACAGAAGACAGATGCCTCAGGACGGCTACTCAAATAGGCAATCGAGCTCGCCCAATTCAATATTGAATATAAGCCCAGATCAGCCATTAAGGGGCAAGTGTTGGCCGACTTCATTGCAGAATTTACGGGACCTATGCAAGAGGAGGTGAAGATTCCTGAGGCACTATGGTGAGAATTGTATGTTAATGGGTCGTCAAGCAACCAAAAGCCTGGAGTAGGGGTGCTTCTCGTCGTCTGGAAGGGCACAAGGTCTTCTACACTTTAAGATTTGGCTTCCAAGCCACTAATAATGAAGCTGAGTATGAGGCATTATTGGTAGGATTGTGATTGGCCAGGGAAGTGCGAGCTAAAAGATTAAAGGTTTTCAATGACTCACATCTCATTGTCTACCACATGAAAGGTGAATACCAAGCTTGAGGGTTGAAAATGATAAGTTATCTCCAAAAAATCCAAGATTCGTTAAGTTCCTTCCAACAATACGAGGTCAATCAAATACTACAAGCTCAAAATGTGCACGTTGATACCTTGGCTCACCTGTCCACTACTGAAGATGTTGATATCTTAGAAACAATCCCAGTAGAGCTCCTTTCGTCCCCAAGTATTGAGCAGCAAGATGTCGTAATGGCGATTGCTAGAGCGCCAAACTCTTGGATGAATTCAATCCTGGACTACTTGCAGAATGATAAATTATCAGAGGATAAGCTTGAGGCACGATGTTTGTGAGCTTGAGTAGCTAGATATTGCATCTGCAATGACATACTATACAAGAGAGGGTTCATAATCCCATTTCTAAGATGCGTTGATGGTGAGGGCTGCAACACTGTCTTGGAGGAGATTCATGTAGGCCATTGCAGAAATCATGTTGGGGGGCTATCCCTGGCACAAAAAGCTCTTCGACAAGGATTCTACTAGCCAACAATGAAGCAAGATGCTATAGACCTCGTCAAGAGGTGTGATAAGTGCGAAACGTTCGCAAAGGTGCCACGAGCTCTGCTAGCCTACCTGAGACAAATGACCAATCCATGGCCGTTCATGATCTAGGGAATAGACTTGATCAGACCATTTCCTACGGCTTAAGGAAATTGCAAACATGCGATAGTGGCTGTAGAATATTTCACCAAGTGGGCAGAGGCGAAGGAACTTGTTGAAATTTCATCTGCCAAGGTCGAAAAATTTGTATGGAATAATATTATTTGCAGATTCGGAGTCCCTTAGCAGATTGTGATCAATAATAGGACTCAATTTACTAGCAAACAGTTCCTAAAGTTCTACGACAACCTCAAAATCACTAAGCTTCACAACTGTAGATCATCTACAAGCCAATGGGCAGGTAGAAGCTGTCAACAAGATCATCAAGTGGATCTTAAAGACCAAATTAGAAGCTAAAAAAGGAGCATGAGTGGATGAATTGTAGAAGGTGCTCAAGGCCTACAGGATCATGTCTTGCAACTCTACAGGGGAGACTCCCTTCTCAATGATATACGGATGTGAAGTAATGATCCTAGCAGAACTTGAGGTTGCAATACAACAAAAAATTGCTTTCAACTCGGAGGACAACGGTTAACTGCTCGCTACGAACCTGGACCTTGTGGAAGAGGCAAGAGAAAGAGCTAGCCTCAAAATTGCTACCTACCAACAACACGTTGCAAGACACTACAATCCCAAAGTGCAGACTCAAAAATTCAAGGCTAACGACTTCATCTTGCGTCTCATTCTTCCTAGAGCACACAAATCCAATGAAGGGATCTTAGGACTGAACTGGAAGGGTCCATACCTTGTTAAAAGGATCGTAGGCAATGGAGCCTATCATCTAGCAGACTTAAATGGGGAAGAGTTCCCCCAAGCTTGGAACACCGAGCACCTTTGTCGCTATTATCAATAAGTGTCCCAGTGCATATAAGAGTTAATCTATTGTAAATGTTTATGTCATTCTTTGAATTTTTGTAGAATAAGATTCGTGAAAGATTCTATGCGAAGTAGCATGTTATGCAATACAATAATAGTTAATATAGCACGTTGAACTCTCGTCCTAGTATAAACAAATAATATCGCATATTCAAGCATGAAAGTCAAAGAGAAACGAAGAAGAATGTGTTCGGCTTCCATTACAACAAAATTGTTTCATACAAATAATTCATAAAGTCTGTTATAAATCTTAGAAAAAGGATTCAAAATTACAAAGTTCATATTTTAAGAGGCTGCAGCTTTGAGAGCCAAGTCTTTGTGAGATTAGAGGTCAGGAGCTAGAGCATTAGGAATATCTACTGCTGGGGTAGCCTCAGTGACCTGTGTGTCGCTTTCTCTTTAAATAACGACTTCGGCAGGAGAGGCTCCGACTTCAGCACTCTTTCCCTTCCCCGAGGAGCTGATCATGGCAGCTCTCCTCTTAAAATGATCCACAGCCTCCAAAGCTTACGGGCTAAAGAAAGAGAAATCTAGCTTTGGTTATTTCTCCCATAAAGTATAGAAGAAAGGTGCATAAGTCTTGGACTTCGTTTCCTTGGCCACTTCCACCACCAGTGAAGTTGTCTCTGCTCTGACTTTGGTTGTTTTCTCCTTAGCGAGATCAACATCCCTCTTCAGCACCCCCAACTCCTCGACGATAACCTTAGCTCGCTACTCTGTGTATCTCGCCTGTTGCTTGGCAACCTTGACCATTCTTATCACTTCTTGCACTTGCGACTGAGCCTTGTCCAACTTTATCCTGGCCTTGTTCAGGTCATTGGTTGTGAGGCCAAGATTCAACATAGCAGTCTTACAATACACTGGCTCACGAGATAGAGCAACTTCAATTTCCTTGACTTTGTCCCACAACTCCAGGATGTCGACTATTGAGACTGCCAACTCGTCTATGAGACTGGACTTCTCCTCATCTTGGGCTTGGAGCACTTCATTTATCTTCATCAGCATCAATAAGCTTTGCGAGAATGAATAGCAAGGTTAGATTACAAAGTAAACAGGATGATTAAGATAAGAAATGATACTTACCACCAAGCCATAGAGAGTTGTGTATCCTACCAGCTTCCCAATGGAGAACTCCTCGGCCGCCAATACCCCGACCTTGCTGCTAGATCCCAGGATTGTACCCATGTTATCAACAAGGATTTGAGCATACTTCTCCATCTTAAAGTCGGGCTTGGCTAGCGACACCACAGTCTCGACCTTTGGCGCTGCGTGCTTGTGAGAAGCCACCTTCTTCTTTCCCTTATCGACCTTCCACTTCTTGGAGGGAGGGCTAGAAGGGGTAGTGACATCAATTGCAGCCACCTCTTCAAGTTGCAGTGTTGAGGTTGGTCCTTGAGAAAGGATTGGGGCTGGAGCTATTGGCTGGGGTCTTATAGATCTCGGGGCCCAAGGGGGCCTCTTCCTTGTCATCAAAAGGCGGTGTCTTAAGAATAAGCTCCATTATTTTATTGTAGTCGTCAAAATTAACGAACCTAACTTTTGTCACTCGACGGATCCCTATCTCCTTTGTGAGCTTAGTGTCTTTGGCCAAGGCAAGCTTGTAGTAGTAGAAAAGACTTTTGTCGAACTAGAAATTGTCCTCGAGATCATTGGTTTTCATGAATTGGTCCAAGATCTCCAACTCCTCAACTGATAGCATAGGCCTTTTATTGATCCCATCTGCAAAATCAAACAAGGGTTAGAATTAAAAGCAAATATCAAAGAACCACTAAACTTACTCACTCATAGTTTACCTACTCGAAACGAGAACAAAATCAAAAGTTTTTGAGGTAACGTAACAAGGGGCACGAAATGTAGAACCAACGAGATTTGTAGCACCCCGAGTTAGACCTCCCTTTGGCATCCCTTTTGGCAAGATCCTCTTGTACGCTGTCTATCTAGTCGAGAGATAGTAGAACCTATCTGACAAGCTCGCATACCTAAGGTCATACAGGTAGCATAAGGTTTCGGGTGATGGTGGGGGGAGGTCGTTGCCCAAATGGATTAAGGCTAGCGAGATAAGTTAGGTGTAGGAATTTGGGGTGAGTTGAAATAGGCTAAGTTTTATTTTATTTAAGAAATTAACGATGAAGGGCTGCATCAAAAATCTGAGTGCTGCAGTGAGGTATGGGAGACTGATAGCGACAAACCCCCGAAGTGGATAGGAAGCGCAATCGTGTGGAGCAAGAACCATGATGCTATACCCTTTAGGGAACTTGCACGATGAATTATGGATTGAAGTTCACAAAGACGCATGGTTGAGGTGTGCAACTTGAATACTTGGCAGTCGGGATGTTGGCTCACGGTGGTCCCTCAACCCTCGATATGGTCCGGATGAGTACTAAAGTCTATAGCGACCTCCCCCTACTAAAGGTTGCTTCATCAATATGTTGTATGACTTCCATACTCTGGGATGAACCTGGTTCATCATCCTCATCCCTAATTAGATGACAGCGATGTGCATGACTTGCTCCCATCTACACAAAGAAAAAAACTGGTCAGGTCACTGCAAGCAAACCATACCGAACGCTAGGGGTAATTACCCATTCCTACACTGCAGGCCATGCACACCCCAAGTCATCACATCAATAGCTCAGACTCCAACAAGTAGAGGGAACACAACGATCAGACCACAAAATCTTGAAAGACTAAAATAATATCCAAAAATCGTAAGGTCTACTAGCAGACCAACTATACTGATTCAAACAAGCCAAAACATTTAAGCAAGCTCTACCTATTAGCACTATCATCCCTCAGCCAGTGACAATCAAATTTCCTATTGCCTGGGAAAGAGGAAAATGCAAAAAGTGCAAGACAAAGGGAGACATACCATAATCAAATCGGAACTTGCAGAAATGGGCAATCGAAAAGTTATCACGGCAACCAGAAGAGGAAATAGGTAGGAAGAGACCGGAACTCTAAAGATTTCGAATGGCAATTGAGAGGGAAAGAGAAGGCCCCTTTGGTTTATCAAAGCATGTGATCCCACCGTTGGATTTAAGGGTCTATCAGTCGCCCACAATCCAACAGCTCGAGGGAAGCCAACAGCCAGCTCATAATGACACGGTGCACATATAACAAAACTAGGAGTAATTACTGCTAATTGTTAATAGGAATCGAAGAGCTGCAGATGAGATGAACGGGAGTGCCAAACGACTCATGGGGTCGTAGGTCGTTCATTGTTGGACTATGATGACACTCTAAGACCTCACATCCAAGAAGTGCTAGCCATGAACCAAACTCTTACGTGAGCCGCATCCAAGAAGTGCCACGAGTACCAAACTCTTGTGCGGATCACCCCAAGACCTCACGTCCAAGAAGTGTTAGCCATGCACCAAACCTTGCGTGAGCCGCATTCAATAAGTGCCACAAGCACCAAACTCTTGCACGGATCACTCCAAAACCTCACGTCCAAGAAGTGCTAGTCATGCACCAAATTCTTGTGTAAGTCACGTCCAAGAAGTGCCACAAGTACCAAACTCTTGCGCAAACCACCCCAAGACCTCGCATCCAAGAAGTGCTAGCCATGCATCAAACTCTTGCACGAGCCGCATCCAAGAAGTGCCACGAGCACCAAACTCTTGCATGGACCACAATAAGACTTCATGTCCAAGAAGTGCTAGCCATGCACCAAACTCTTGTGCAAGCTACGTCCAAGAAGTGCCACGAGCACCAAACTCATGCACGGACCACCTCGAGACCTCGTGTCTAAGAAGTGCTAGCCATGCTCCAAACTCTTGCATGAGCCGCATCCAAGAAGTGCTACGAACACCAAACTCTTACACAGACCACTCCATGACCTCGCATTCAAGAAGTGCTAGCTATGCATCAAACTTTTGCTCGAATTGATATGTCTACATAGCTTGTATGGAAACTCAGTCTCGTGTCACCAATGATGCTCAAGCACCCTACTACTTAAACTCAACCTTAAGGGCGCTCTAATGCTCGTGCTTTCTGTCGATTAAAGCGAGCCAACACGACTGACTGGTCATGCATATGGCACATATCCTTTAAGTTATAACTTATTGGCTTAAGTCTATTGACACAAATTTTACTTTTAATAACTAGGGTCGATTACCATTAAGCACTCCATATCACAATTATCACGTTATGATTTTGCAAGGGTTAGTCGTATTATTGTTGGCAACCAATTGAATCGTCAGTATGACAAACTTGCAAAGGCGAAGGATATAAACATAATGCTTGAAGTTTTATTAAAAGACCTCTTTCAACGGGGCAAGTTGATGAATGCGGTTTGTCGAGGCCGTTCCAATTGAAATTTATAAACTGAGATTACCTAAACTAATTTGTAGCATAGGCAACCTAGGTCGAACCCAAGGACCATGTTAGGATGATTTTATCAATGATATTAGGAGATGTAAATAGGGGGGTTTGGCAGAAACTAAACTAAGCTAAACTACACTAAAATATGCAAAATCAAAAATAACAACAAAACAAAGTAACCAGCCAAGGGAACCAATCAACTTGAGATCAATGCATCCTAGATCACTAAATGTGCATTCAATTGTTGTTAATCACAGCAAGAATCCCTAAAATGATTAATAAGTTTTAATCAAA
>JANHAO010016742.1:0-14269 GCA_026873985.1 Saraca asoca
TTAATTATTGACATTAGTTAGACTAAGTTAATAACTTAAGCCCAAAAGCCTTTCCACACTTTCTGTTGGACTAGGACTCTCAGTTGGGCTAGGACTAGGACTTTTAGTTGGACTAGGCCTAGGTTTTTTCTCACTAAACCTAGAGTTATAAATATAATGTTTAGGGATTAGTGAGGCAACTGAATAGAAATAGTTCTTTTTTAAAAGAAAAACCATTGAGAGATCTTAAATGATAGAGAGAGGCATTTCCTAGTAGAGGCGCAGTGTGTGAGGCTGTTCAATCTGGTAGATCAAAGTTTTGTCTTCCCCATGTGTGGATACCATAGAGACACAGATTTGTCAATCTGTGTTGGTGATTTTGCTACATCAAGCTGCAACATCACATCTAGTCGTAACATCAAGGAGACGAAATCTGTATTGTTGCATCCATTCGCAACATCACATCCAGCCGCAGCGTCATGGAGATGAAATCTGTGTTGTTGTAAGCTGCATCAAATCACAACACCATAAAGAGAGGAAACCTGTGTTGCTGCATTCTGCATCAAACGCAATGCAATAAGGTATAATCTTAACTAACTTATTTATGTTTTGAGCATGGATCCTTGGTGGGTTTCAAAAAAAATTTTAATTTTTCGCTATGTTTGCTGTATCAAAACCCAGCATACACATCGATTATTACCATAGAATCATTGTCGTTGAGACTTTAGATGTTAGTTCATTATAAAAAAAATTGATGTTGTTTTCCTTAACATGTTTTTTTTTTTAAAAAAAAGAGACTATTTTCTAACTGCTCACTTTAGACATTGGTTATTATCTTGAAACCGATACTGTTGAGACTTTAGACATTGGTTGTGAATAAAAAATAAAAGTTTTTTCTCTAAAATATTTTTTATATAAAAAAAGAGACTAATTCATTACAATTTTACAATACAACAAAACATTTACTAATTCATTACAACTTATAGTACAATAAAATAGATATACACTATAATTCATTATAATTGCAAAACATACAATATTTCAACTTTCTTATGGTCTCTTTCACAAAAGGATAGGAGAAATTCAGCCCATTGATCTCAAGTTTAGCCAATTTAAGCTTGAGTGTATGGACTGTTATCTCAAAAATACTGCAAAACAAATATAAATACAGCAAATTACATATCCATATATCACATATCTGAATCGTATATTAAATATCCAAATCAAACTATTATACCTCTTGTGGATTGTAGCAACCTTCCTTTATTTGAGTGAATATTGTACACATATACCTTAATATAAAGTATCCACACTTAACATTCCCTATTTGATGAGGGCACTGCAACAAATCAAATATAAATAAAAATTTCAATTATATACAAAATTACTTAGAATATTTATAAAGTGTATTCAATACGATAAAAAAAAAACTTACTTTTAAGGTGAACCATTTTGGGTTAGGCTTTTTCCTATTGTCACCAATGTAAAAATAAACATTAACACATTTGTTGAATTAAATTCATGCAACAAACCAATATATTAATAAAAGAAATCATATATAAATCTTAAAACTAAATTTTAACTAACAAAACAATTGACAACTCAACCACTTTTACAAACTGGATGCCTTAAGGGATCAAGCCAGTAAACATCATTTTGTTAGGGATATATCACACAAGGCATCCAATGTTCCCTATAATAACAAAATATCAAATAAGTAATAATAAGTTGATGTCTATAATAACAAAATATCAAATATCACATTAGACACTTACATCTTAATAAATAGTGTAAAAACACAATGCCTTCTTTTTTGGAGGACACTCGAGATGTATCTTGTCCTATTTTCATTGGTAAAGCCTACTAGTGCAAGAAAATATGGATAGAGAAATCTGGCCTCTAGTTTATTGGTCACACATTCAACATGTTGAAGCCTATATAAGGAAATAAAAAAAAAATATTAGCAAAACACTTCAAACTATATAATATAAATAAGTTACATTTTCAAAGTTAAAAATAAACTCACAATTCAAAAAATTGGATGCAAAATATATTTATCTCTTCCATGGATAAGAATTGCGTGATGTTGTCCTTGGTCACAAAAGCCTGACAATCATAACCCATGACATCGACATTCATATGAACAAAGATGTATGCATCACACTCCATCTTCTCAATGAATAGAAGATTACATTGTCTTTGGTTCAACATAAGGCATCTCTTGAGTGAATCCCTTTATCTACTTAGTCTTCTTTGTAGCCCAATTGACATGCATCAAATTATAGAATTAGATATTAGAAATATAACAACATTTTGTCTTTCAAATATAATTACTTATTAGATAAAAAATGATACCTCTGTAGCCAAAGTAATAAGACTCTTTGGCCATTTGATGAAAATTCCAATCACTTGACCTACTATCCATAGATCATTTGTCGACACTGGTAGTTTTGTACTCTAGTCTAGTGGAGTATCAACGATGACCTTTGATTGCTTACCCAACAATTGTTGGCAATGGAGGCTGTGGCTATGAAAAACCCTTTCACATGCCACTAGGCATTTGGCTCCTTCTTATATAGACAAAGAAAATTAAATTGAAAAATAAATTATAATATTGTTATTTCATAGAAAATATTAGAAATTACTTATATAATAAAGGAAGTTTAAGTTTTAGTACTTGTCATTTACTTCCGGTAGCTCTGCAAATTGATTGGGCTCTCTCAGGCTCATGCTACTAGGTGGGGGAGTAGGGTGGATCTCTACCCTTGGATTCAAGAGTGACTACATGCCTACTAGCTTAATATGGTTGAGCACCTTCCAAATTTCTTCTTGCTCAGCCCAGGTCTCTTCTTTCAATCGGGCAGTAACCTCCTTTGTCACTTTTGTTTCACTCAAGCAGTAATCTCTATAGCAAGATTTTTTAACTAAAACTAACAATCCTTAGAGATGCTTTAAAGATCCCCCAAAGTAGGCATTGAGACCTATTCCTCCCTCAACCCCCTAACATGGCCAGGGTGCTCTCCCAACAAAGTAATTAATATGTCCATCCTTCTGAATGGAGTAAAATCTCCCTAAGTTGATTGTTATGTGAGAGAATCCTGTGGCATATATACAATTAAGAATATTTATTAAACTTAGCACTTACAATCACTTAAGAATATTTATTATGATTAAAACTTGCAACATTACTTACAATTTTCTCAGCAACTATCTGGCTTTCTTTGGTCATGTATTCACCTTTAGTATTGACCCTAACTCTTTTTCAGAGTTCATGTGAAGATATTGAAATATCTTATGGATCAGACTGATTGGAAGCTTGTTGTTCTGCAAGCTTTTCCTTCAACAAAGCTTATTCAAGCTTTACATATCTGTCATGAGATAGCCTATGTTTATATTTGTTTTTGGTTTGTCTTTCTCTGTTAGCTTTACACATTCCCTATTGACAAAAAAAATATAATTAATAAGATGGTCAAAGTACTCATAATATATAGTTGAAAAAATATAAGGTAAAATGGCCAAATTTACTTGAAAAGTCTTAGATTTGCACTACTTCACAAATTCGTCTCATATTTATTGATTGAGGAAGTTGTATTTCTTAAGAGGGTTTTCATCACCATTCCTCTTAACAATGATGTAATCCCTTGTCAACTAATTCTTAAATTCTTTCCACCACTCCCTCTCAAACTTTAAGATTTCTCTTCTCCTCTCTACATCAACATCAAAAGTGGTTTGCGAGACAACACATGTACAATTATTTTAAGAAGATAGTTATATATATCTTGAACACAAATTTAATATAAGTAATATATGCCAAGACATCCTATCAAATGTTCTCATTGATTTCTTATGTTACTTGTTTCTAGTGCTCAATATTGATTGGCACTTTTATACTTGCCAACATGCTAATATAACTTTTATATTTTAAATTCAAAGCCTAGTAGCCCAACCCTTAAGGATATGTTTATCTTGTCTCCTCTAATATGAATAAAGGTCATTTGCTTCATAAGGGTATTACCCCTCATACCCTTTTCAGTATGCTAAAAAGGATCCATATGATTGTTTAAAAGGAAAAAAAATAAGTTAACCAACAAACAAATTTTTCTAAAACTAAATATACATTCTAGCCTAACCAAACCTCAACAATTCAAATATTCACAAGCTAAACCATTTTTAGATTTATTACTTCTCACCCCTAACTAGAAAAATTACATTCATAACACTTTAGATGCCTATCCAAACCCCTCAGCTAGAACAATATCCAATAGGCATTTCACTTAACTCTACTCAACTAATTTAATAACAAACAAAGAACATGAGATAGTACATACATACATATATAAAGTACAACTACTAGTCTACTAAGCAAACATTTCCTTTCCTCTTTTATATTATAGATTGCATTTGATGATTTTGAATGCAAAATGGTTATGTTCAAAACTTCAGTTTTATTATGTAGATTACAATGAAAATCTTATACATATTCATAACCACTTTGGCAAAGGATACAAAACAAGCCATGGAAGACCAAACATTCTATGCTAAGAAACACAACCAAAAAATAAACCCTAACAAAAAACATTATTGATAATCAAACTAAAAAACAAAACATGAAAAAAAGCTAAAACCCTAAAAATACAAACCATCAGCAAAGAATAAAGTAGAAAAACTAAAAAAACATCGACATAACTTGGTTAGGAAGAAATGAAAATAGTGTGAGAAGAACAAAGTTCTATACCTCGATGAAAGATGGACTTGAATGCAATGATCAAATATAACGAAGATAATTGAAAACAGTGAAGAAGAAAGCAATAAGGGTTTGAGAATAATATTGGATAAGTGTTTACAAATAGGGGAAAGCAAATGAAAGTAGGAGAAGAATTGTCTTGTTATGTAAGAAGCCTTGACTTTAGACGTCATTTATTAAATGGAACCAATATCTATTCTCATGCATATACGTTGGTTTTAATAACAAACCGATGTAGAGACATAGGATGTTGATTTTTTATTCAAACTGACATTGTAATTTTCATCATATTTACAAAAATACCATTGTTGCGTTATCTATATTCCCATGTTATTTTTTTATTTTGTTTTTTATTATATTTATTCATCATTTTTGTATTATAACTGACATACTTTTTCACTTTAGATGTCGATGTTTTGTAAAAAACTGATGTCATAACCTTTTTTTGGATAATGATATTAATATATTATCATGCATAATTTTCCCAAGAATAACTATTTATTAAAAAAGTTTCTTGATTAAATAATTGAATTATTTTATCTATTTAATAATATTTCAATAGCTAAAATTATTTTGCATATTAAATAATATTTAATTTTGTAAATTGTGTAAAGAACGTCAGTTTATGTTAAAAAGTTGATTTATTTCTATTAATTTTTTATAAATTACACATAGGTGCTCCAAATTACATTTTTACAAAAAAAAATAAAAAATAAAATTGGAATTGTTTGTAATAACAAAGCATAACACATACATCAAAGGCACTCTACAAGACAACACAAACACATTAAGTCACCTATCGTCCTCTTGTTTAAATGATCATTGCATATATCTTGTTTAAAAGGAAAAAAAACATATGTTAATAATTTATATACAAACTAATAAAAAAAAGAAACAAAAAGGGAAAAATAAACTATAAACCTTTAGAGAAAACTTAAGTAGAATGAGTAAGCTCTTGCGAGCATATTGCTTACTTGACAAAAGGAGTTTAATAAGTGGGGCAAAAGAATAGCATTCCATAAATTAAGCAACTGCTTTAAATAGGTGTTTAAGTTGTGGAATGGAATTCATGTGCTCCACTTTTAAACTACTCTTCCCAAAAGTAAGTTGTAGTATATTGGGCAATGAGAGGGGATGCATTGCCCTTTATAATGTTATATGACTTTAGACATCATTTGTTTATGTTTGAATCAATGTGTACGATCATATATTTACATCATTTTCTAATTAAAAACTGGCATCTAATCTACTTCATCATATAATAGAATATAAACACGTTGAATTTATTTTGAGTTATTTTAACTATTTCCATTGCTTGGTAAAATAAAAGAAACTAATGATCATTAAAGAATTTTGCATTTCTGTAGTCTTGGAAAATGGAAAAAAATTAATCGAATAAGCCATAAATTATATTACAATAAATTTATTTGAAATATAATCAAATAAGAATTTAATTGATAAATTAATAAATTTTTTTGACATCATTTCTAATTTTTGTCGTAGTGATGTTGGTTTTACAAAAACACCACCATCACTTCATATATTATTCCTATATGTGTCAGTTTTGTATTATAACTGATGTCTTTTATCACTTTAAATGTGGGTGTTATGTACAAAACTGATGTCATAACATTGTTTTGGATAATAATATTAATATATTTTCACATATAATTTGTCAAATGCTATCTATTTTCTAAAAAATTTTGTCAATTAAATAATTGGATTATGTTGATAGTAGATTTTGGTTAGACCCAAATCCAGCCAACGGAGGGGGTTTTTCAGGGACCCAAGCTATTCTCTGGTCGTTAAGGCAGTTGGAAGGTGTTGAATGGCAGGAGAAAGGAAGAGAAGAAAGAAGTGCATAGGGGTGGTTCAGCCAAATCTGGATAGCACCAGACCCTACGTCCACGGAGTTATTTTTAATATATTGAAGGGGTTTTTATAAAGCTTTGGCTATGGCTTTTTGGTAGAGTTTATGCTAATATTTTGTATATGCTCTCTCTTTTTATAATGGCTCTAGCCCCCATTTATAGAAGTATGGAGGGGTACAAATAGAACTAAATAAACTATATATCTGTTAGATCAAATATTAAATGTGCAAGACTACCTAGGGTACTATGGACTGGCTTCTTGTAGGCTACTTTCTGTGTATGGGACCGATGGTCGTATTTGCAGAATGGTGGTGCAAGTTATCTGTTGGCCTTATGCTTAACTTCAGCGAGCTTTTGGTTGGATGAAGATGCGTCCTATGAGCTTAAGCTCATACGCTAAGGCTGCAGTTGGTTTGCAACCTCAAGCTCATTCAGCCAGCGAGCTCGAGTCTTCAACAAGCTAAGGTCCTTTCGTAACGATTTGGTGAACTTGTCTTTTTGTCATACTCGGCTCCTTCTAGGCTTTTGCTAGCCTACTCCATAGTGCTAATTTCTACTAATAACATTAGCCCCCTAACTCTCAGTTTGCTTAGCAGACTAGGAGTTAGACTTTTGCTAGCAAAAGCTCATCCAGCTATGATACATTGTAACTCTAGCCTTTATCTCAAGCACTTGCTTCCCTTTGCGAGGTGCAACTTCAGTGAATTAGGGCCTTACAAAACTCAGAAAGCCATATGGATAAGTTCTACTTTTAGACCCTTATTCGGCCCATTCTAGATCCAAAACTGGAAGATATTTCTAATCTCAACCATGGACAACTGTGTCATCAAAGTTTTCTGGGTCAGCCTGTCGTTTTATCTTTCCAAATGAAGCATGTCTGGTGGTTATTAATGTACTAGCCTCATTTTCTTTCAAGCCATTAAATGAGAGTGGTTGGGGGTTTCCTTTTGGATCCTAAAGTTGAACCTATTTAAAGCATGGGGAGCCCTTTTCTTCCTTCAAAGAGTGACCAAGTGGAAGTTTCAAATAGACCTCCTGATTTTTTTATATCCCATCTTCCGAGTGAGGCATGTATGGTTTGCTGCAAAAGAAGGTTCGAAGTTAATACTTTTCTTGTAATATGGAGGGATCTCATACGGATCTCAGATTATGTCCCCATAGTTGTGAGGTTTCTCCTTTTCAGCCGCTCCAGCAGGACTCTTCGGACCTTTCGATTTTGGGAGTCAAGTTAAAGAAAAGCTTGCTGCTGAGGAAAGGGAGCTGGAAGAAGAAAGTTAAGGACTTAAACAAGTTGGAGGGCTTCTAGTCGGTAAAGGTTCATCCCTCGGTAGCCAGCCTTCTAATTGGTGGGAGCTTTCCCTTTATGCATTAATTTCTAGAAGAACTAGTTATAGCTTTCTCCAACTTGTATTTGGCTCTTTCTGATGTAAATGTTCCTCACTAAGGATTTTTTATGAATAAAATTTTCTTCTTTTTTCTTCAAGTACTTGACTGTTCGTCTTGTAATTCTCAAATGATAAATGTTAATTCTGCTTATAAAAATAATTGAATAGCCAATCGGCAACACTTTTTAATCAAAAGACAAATTTGGTCTAAATGTAAATGAGCAATATATGAGTAGGCCGCATGGCACTAAAGCGCATAGTTGCATGAAAGCTATGAAGTTTTAATCACATAAGAGCTGCGAAATTTAGGTCACATGATAGCTGTGAAATTTAGGTCGCATGCATACAGTGGCTAAGAAAGTTGCTTATATGCATGGTGAGATCACAACATACGATGGCTAAGAAAGTTGCTCGTACGTGTAGTAAGGTCGCTGCATGCGCATGGTGGCTAAGAAAGATGCTCGTATGCAAGCTTTAAATTGCACACAACCGATGGCTAAGAAAGTTGCTCACATGCATGGTAAGATCGCAATGCACAATAGCTAAGAAAGTTGCTCATACATATAGTAAGGTTGTTATGCGTGCACAGTGGCTAAGAAAGTTGCTCATACACACGAGCTTTAAATTGCACACATGCGGTGGCTAAGAAAGTTGCTCGTATGCATGAGCTTTAAATTGCACACATGCGGTGGCTAAGAAAGTTGCTCACATGCATGGTAAGATCGCAATGCATGATGGCTAAGAAAGTTGCTCATACGTGCAGTAAGGTCGCTGCATGTGCATAGCGGCTAAGAAAGTTGCTCATATGCACGAGCTTTAAATTGCACACATGTGGTGGCTAAGAAAGCTGTTGTATGCATGGTAAGATTGTAATGCACGATGGCTAAGAAAGTTGCTCATACGTGCAATAAGGTTGCTACACGCACATGATGGCTAATTGTATACATGCACACGATGGCTAAGAAAGTTGCTCATATGCATGGTAAGATCACAATGCACGGTGGCTAAGAAAGTTTGTGTGAGCTTTAAATTGCACACATGCACATGGCTAAGAAAGCTGCTCATATGCATGGTGAGATTGTTACGTGCATGCGATGGCTAAGAAAGTTGCTCGCATGCATGAGCTTTAGATCACATGGGATTTATGGAATTTTGATCACATGGAAGCTGCAAAATTTGATCACATGGACGTAATGCCAAAAAGTAGGCTATGATAGTGTGATGCTTTATTGGCTACATTAATGTGACACTCAGTCATAACTTGAGACTCAGTTTGCAAAATGCACACTTCTCAAAATCTTGAAACTAAGTCAAACACTTTCTAGAATTTTTAGAAGAATCTACATGAACTAACCTACACGAAATTTGGGCCACTTTTGCATATCACATTACAAGTTTAGTATATGGTTCTCACTATGGATGGCTGCTCCTGCTTGGGGTCCCGCTGAGGCTGGGGAGGCTACTATGCCGCAGGCCACAATACGTACTCTCTTAAATGCCCTCTCTTAATTAGATCCTCAATGGCATCCCTAAGAGCTCAGCAATTTGAAGTGTTATGTCCCACTTCATTGTGATATGCACAGAATTTGTTCATATTTCTGCTTGCACGAGGTACTCGCAAGGGAGTGGGAGTCCTAAAATCCTCTTTATTCCTTTCTGCTGCATAAATCCTATCAAGAGTATCTGATAGGATGCTATAGTGCTCATGCTGAACTAATTGCTGAGGTTGCTCGACCTTGGCCTTCTTTGCGACCTAGAGGTTGGAACCTTTCTTTGTGTCCTCATGACTATTTTTCCTCTTATTTTGACCTGGGTTGTCTAGCTTGGGCTTCTTTACACCAAATGTCTCTTCCCACCTGATTTGTTTAGCAGCTTGATCATAGAATTCTCCCAAGTTTGCTACCAGAGATTTGTATATACTTTTATATAGCTTGCCATCTTTGCAGAGCCCAATAGATATTGTCGTTAAGATGCTCTCCTCGAACGGGCTCTCCACATTGTCAATCTCACTCCTAAAATGAACAATGTAGTCTTTCAAAGACTCATGCTTGTGCTAAAAGATTGTGGCAAGATGGCAAGGGGGCACGTGCTGGCTCTTTAGTGCCCTGTAGTGGTTAAGAAATTTTTGGTAACATTCCTCCCAGTTGTTGATACTGCGGGCCTGGAGGTTCCTAAACTAAGCCTGGGGGCATCTCCCAATGTGATGGGAAAGACACGACACTTGATCAGAGGATTATTTGTTCAAAGATCCATCTGATCATTGAACATGTTCAAGTGGTTACGTGGGTTGCTATCTCCATTATATAACGGGAAGGTAGGGATTTTGAGCTTCTGGCGGAGGGGCTCCGTTTTGATCTTCCTAGAGAAGGGAGTTCATTCCTTGGCATAACTCTAGTCACCTCAAGCTTGAGGGTGTGCCATTAGTTACTTCACCTTTCAAAACAATTCTTCCACCATCAACGGCAATCCTTCAGACTTCTGGCTAGAATCTTGGTAGTTTCTCGCATCCTTCTCGTCATGTGGGGGATGATCTGAAGTATGCTCGTGACTGGTCCTGTTTGAGGTTCCAACTCGCTATTGCTGGGGGACATTTTTGGGCACATTGACTTCAACTTGTCTTTATGCACCTTGAGTCTACACTTGGGTCAACATTTGGAATGCCTCAGCCATCTTCCTCATCAAACCTTCAAGTGCTTCTCGGCATTGGTGCCATGCTCGAGCTTTGTTGGTCTTGAAGGCAATGATAGCAGGTTGGTGGTGAACTGGAGAGGCCAAACTGTTGACAATCCTGGTAGTAGAGGAGCTTGCAGTGTGACCTTCTAATCAGTTGACGATAGCATCTGACTTCCTGATGGCCTTTCCTCTTGCCATTTCAATCTGAACCAAATCAACTAGAGAAATGGAGAGACAACCAAAGAACAGAAGAGTCCCACCAAGTGTGCCAAAATGTTAATGGTAGATTTTGGTTAGACCCAAATCTAGCCAACAGAGGGGGTTCTTTGGGGACATAAGTCGTTCTCTAATGGTTAAGGCGGTTGGAAGGTGTTGAATGGCCAAAGAAAGGAGGAGAAGAAATAAGTGCATAGGGGTTTAATGTGGTTCAGTCAAATTTGGATGGCACTGGACCCTATGTCCACAGAGTTATTTTTATTATATTGAAAGGGTTTTTATAGAGCTTTGGTTATGGCTTTCCTATAGAGTTTCTGCTAGTATTTGGAATATGCTCTCTCTTTTTACAATGGCTCTAGCCCCCCATTTATAGAAGCATGGAGGGGTACAAAAAGAATTAAATAAACTGTATATCTGTTACATCAAATATTAAATGTACAATACTGCCTATGGTACTATAAACTGGCTTCTTGTAGGCTACTTTCTACTTGTGGGACCTGATGGTTGTATCTGTAGAATGGCGGTGCAAGTTGTTTGTTGACCTTATGCTCGACTTCAGCGAGCTTCTAGCTGGATGAAGATGCATCCTACGAGCTTGAGCTCGTACGCTGGGGCTGTAGTTGGTTCTCAACCTCGAGCTCGTTCGGCCAACGAGCTTGGGTCTTCAGCAAGCTGAGGCCTTTTCACAATGATCTGGTGAACTTGTCCTTTTGTTAGACTCGACTCCTTCTGAGCTTTTGCCAGCCCACTCCATAGTGCTGATTTCTACTAATAACAAATTATTTTATCCATTTAATAATATTTCAATAATTGAATTATTTTACACATTAGATAATATTTAATTTTATAAAAATTTATACAAATTGTGTTAAAATTGTTGATTTTGACATCATTTCTATTATTTTTTTTTCAAATTACACATAGGTGCTCAACCTTACACTTTTACAAAAAAAACCATTAAGAAAATAGGGAGACAAACATTATTGTTGAATTAAGCTTCTCTATTGCTGACAACAAACTAACATTAAATTGCTGAAACTTCTAGGATCGCTTGTAATAACAAAATATAATACATACATCAAAGGTAGTTTACAAGACAACACAGACACAAAGTGCATCAATTGCTTTCTTGTTTAGAGGATCAATGCATATGCCCTGTTCAAAGAGAAAAAAGGAAACAAAAGTTAATAATTTATACACAAATTAATAAAAAAAGAAAAATAAAAAAGGGAAAAATAAATTATAAACCTTCAGAGTAAGCTTGAACAGAATGAGCAAGTTCCTAATGACATCTTGCTCACTTGGGAAGAAGAGTTTACAAAATAGGGCACAAAAATTCCATTCTACAACTTAAAAAATTGCTCTAAATAGGTTTAAGAGCAATTGTCTAAGTTATGGCATGGAATTATTGTATTCCATTTTCAAACTCCTCTTTGCAAAAGTAAGCTATAGTATGCTACATAATAAGAGGGGGCGAATTGACTTTTTGTAATATTAGGAGACTTTCGACATTGTTTATTTCTGAACCAATGTGTAATGTTACATACCCTCTTCAGTTCCTACTTAAAAACCAATGCCTAATCTATGTCTCTTCATATAAATTTGTTGAATTTATTTTGAATTATTTTGACTATTCCCATTGTCTTGGTAAAATGAAAGAAAATAATAATCATGAGAGAATTTTACAATTTTGTAGTCTTGGAAAATGAAAAATTAATTGTAATATTATCATATCAGTAAATTAGTTGAACGTAAACAATTTGTATTAATTCAATTGATAAATTAATAAAATTTTTATTTGATTGTATATTATAAAATTTTTTTGAAGTATAATCAAATAAAAAGTTAAGAATAATAAATTTTAAAGATGCTTTAAACCTATCTGTTATAAACTAAATAATTGTAAAAGTATATCATATCTTTAATTCAAACTAACATCAATGACAATATTGACTTTAGAAGCAGCTGTTTAACAAAAACCAACATTGTAATTTTCCTTATATTTACAAAAATATTACTACATATATATATGTTGATTTTTTTCAAGATTCAGATGTTTATGCATTTTGTAGTAGTACAAATATATAGAAAAAAGTTGCACACACTCTCATAGGAAAAAGTAGTGCACACACGAAACACTTGCATACACGTCAAATTAGCTGACAAACTTAAACACCCCACGAAACGCTTCCACATGTATGCTTTGATTGGTTGGAAAGAATTTGGGAGAAAAGAAATTTTTAGAGGAAAAAAATGAATAGAAAAGGGAATTTGTTGCTGATAAACGAGTAAAATGCCTATTATTATGTTGATTATTACCTCTTGATTTGTTACTAATTTGTGGTTTTGCTGCACTTTTTATTTTAGTTTAGTCCATTTGTTCATTGGTACTGTTGTAGTTTGTATTTGTCTTTTCAGGTTAGCAAAGAGGCTTTAAAAGAAGGACAAAAGCAAAAGTTTGGAGCACATTTGAATTGAAGAGAAGCTAGGAGAGAATCCATGTAAAGAACCCAAGTAAACCATGATTAAAGCTAAAGAAATTGAAGAAGCCAGCATCGAACATAACCTGGCCGTCTCCTGGGATGTGGCCGTGTTCAATGCAACATCCAGCAAACATCCAGCAAGCATCCAGCCCATGTCTTGAAGCATAATCATGTTCCAAGCCTGTAAACTGCTATATGAGTTGATCTTATGTAGAATGATGTATTCATTAGTTATTCATTAATTAGGATTAAGCTAGATTACGAGTTTCTTTATTCTCTTGAGAGTTTTTTGAGTTGAATTAGGATTTCCTCTTTGTTTAAAATTCTTGCAAGAATCCTAGTTTATTTTCATCTTAGTTTTCTTCTTTCAACTTCATCTTTTCTTTCTTTCTTTCTTTGTTCTAAACATTATACAATTTCTTTCATTAATGAATTTAGTTTTTATTTCTATCATGTCGAGTAGATATCTATTCTAGGATTGGGAATAACCCAATCATGATTATTTAATGTTGATGATTGATTTTATATTGTGATTACATGATATAATTTGATTTAACTATTATGCCTGCTATGTTCTTGATAAAGTATTTGGCCAATGTTTTATCTTGTCTTAGGTAGATAGTTGAAGTACCGAAAGGAGAAGATTATCACCGGAAAACTAATAGTTGAATAAAGAGATTTTAATCATAAAAGTAGACTAAGTTTCTTTAGGATTTGAATTAGTTTGCATAGATCTTAAAGGGCTTAAATTAATCTAAACCATGAAAGTAGGCAATTGGGTTTATTTAAGTACTATTATTAGACCTTGAAAAAGGCTAGTAATCAATTTAGGAAAAACCATCCTCAATTATTCAAGTAATCATAATAGGAAAGATTTCAATTAATTGTTAAAGATCATAAGTGTGGTGAAACCTCAAT
>JANHAO010016743.1:0-14252 GCA_026873985.1 Saraca asoca
CTTAACTCAGCTGGAATTAATTCATTTAAGCTCTTAAAATGCTAAGCATAAGGACAAATAGATGTGTCAAATATTGTGTTATTAACAAGTCAGAGGAAACTACAACTAATTCCTTATGGAAGAAAGATTGGCACACCGAAGGAAAACTCCCACCAATTAGAAGGCAGGCCACCGAGGAATAAACCTATACCAGTTGAAAGCTCGCCAACTTGCCTAAGTCCCTAGCTTTCTTCTTCCAACATTGATTCTCAGAGTTGGAAGAGCTTGAGAAAGCCCACCAAAGTAGTAGAAAAGGAGAAACCTCACAATCGTGAGGACGTAATCCAAGATCCTTATAAGATTTCTCCACATTATTAGAGAAAAATTGCCTTCGAGGCCTCTTACGCAGTAGACCATACACACCTTTCTATAAAAGTAGAACACCGTAGGTATGGGGGGCTCATCCAAAGTTTCCATCAAATTTTTTTTGAAGTAAGAAGGAAAGGCCTTTACTATCTTAAATAGAAGCAACTTTGATCCCACCGAGGGGTCTGAAAGAATCCCCAACTACCTTCATTAATTGTCTTGGGAGAAAACAAGGTAGACGCGTCTATAATTACGAAGCATGTGTAAAAGAAGGAACATTCTGGAGAAAATGAAGTGGCACAACTAATAAAGGCTTTGACTATATGACTCCCAACCTACGAAGCAAGCTGAGTGTTAAAGGGCTTAATGTTATGGGTGAGATCCAAAGCCTCCTAGACAAGCTGGTAAAACACCTAGATAGCTATAAAGCTTTAGCTCACTAAGATGATAGAGGTGTGAAGCCCCAGCTCGCATGATCAGTGTCCCTCCTTACATGAGCTCATCCTAGCGAGAACAAGCTCGGTCCCAAAAAAAGACACTAACAACCTCCAAATTGAGGATCCAATTCGCTTAACAATGACTTCTACCAAGAAATCCCATGAGTAGGAGACAAGCATATGGTAAATTTGGGAAATAAGGGTCTCATCCATAGAATGTAATCTGCAATAGCCGAATTGTAAGATACACTTTGCCTTGTACAAGCACGGCATGATGTAACATATTTACAACTTGTAAATTTACAATTGTAACCTCCTCTCCTCTATAAATAGAAGGAAGGAAATGTATGTTAGAGGGAGGAGAACCCACCATATTGAAATTGCATAAAAATATTCTCAAATCAATATATTACCGTGGACGTAGGGTCTGGTTTCACCTGGATTTGGCCGAACCAAGTTAAAAAGGGTTTGCAATTCTTTTTCCTCTTCTTCTTCTTTTGGCCATTCAGCATTTGTCAATTGGAATTGGAACTAGATTGCAGTTTGAGTCCCGAAAGAACCTCCCTTGTTGGCTGGATTTTGGCATAACCAAAATCCATCAACAATAATAAGCTAATTGGCCCAAATTATATGGGCTAGTTACGAAACTTGAAGATTGTCCTCAAGTAGGAAAGGTTAGCCTATGTCTTTAAAAAGGACCCTCCTGCACCTTCGTTTGAAGGTTCAAATGAGTATGCAAGTTTTGACTTTACTACTCACTTAAAACATTAGGAAAATGTTGCACAAGCAACATATGTGATACTAGCTTTGATATCTCTTGAACTTTATAAGCAGCATGAAAATATGACACTTTCTAAGATGATTCTGCATTTGTCATAGTTATACAAAAAGTCTGCTCATATTGAGAGATACAAGGTATCTCATGAACTATTCAACTACAAGATGGCCAAAGGATCATCTATTGCAACTCATGTGCTAAAGATGATCAGGCTAATCAAGAGATTAACCTAACTCATCCATGTAATTAACAATAATCATGCAGTGAACACTATATGGCATCCCCTTCCTAAGTTATAGGGCAATTTGTTATGAATTTCTTTATGAATAAGATAAAGTTCTTTCTTGCAAAGTTACTCAATATGCTTAAGATTGCCAAAATGATTTTCAAGAAGGAATAACCAGTATTGATGGTTAGTACCTCTTCTAAGCCTAATAGAAAAAGAAGCATAAGAAGCATTCTAAGGCTAAGGCTAAGAAACCAAAAGGAAAAGTAAAGAAGAAGTGCAACGAGAAGCCTTGCAAAGGCATCTATACCATTACAAAGTAGAAGGCCATTGAAGGTGAAATTGCAAAGCCTATCTTGAGACTAGAAAGTAGAAGATGCTTAGAAAAGCTTCTACTTCTAGTGAAAATTTCCTTATGATGGAAACCAACATTTAATGAATCCATTAATCCGTCCTATCTTTGGCACTGTAAACTTGGTCATGTTAGTAAAATTAAAATCTTACATAAAAATGGATACCTAGATCAATATGATTACGAATCATATGAACTTGTAAATCATGTCTCATTAGGGAAATGACTAAGGAACCCTTTTATCGAAAATGGTGAACTTGCCAAAGAAGTGCCAGAGTTGATATATAATGATGTATGTAGTCTAATGACTACTCTAGCAAGAGGTGCATATTCCTATTTCATTGCCTTTGCCAATGACTATTCTAGGTATGGGTATGTATTTTTGATGAAATACAAGTCTAAAGTCTTTGAAAAGTTTAAAGAATTCAAAAGTGAAGTAGAAAAACAAACTGGAAAGAGTATAAAAACATTTAGATTCAATCAAGGTGGAGAATACTTAAGCAAAAAATTTATGGATTATTTGAAGGAGTTTGGGATTTTGTCATAATGGACTCGACCTATAATGCTACAAATGAATGGTGTTTCAAAAAGGAGCAACTATACTTTACTGAACATGGCATCCCTCATGAGTTTTGCAACTTTACCAATCTCATTCTTGGGCTATAGTTTACAAACTGTTGCATACATCCTTAATCAAGTCCCATCAAAGTCTATTGATAAGACACCCTACGAGCTGTGGTTTAGGAAGAAGCCAAGTTTTTTACATTTGAAGATTTGGGGATGTTTTGCTTTTGTGAAGTAAATCATCATAGACAAACTAGGATCTAAGACTGATAAATACTTATTCATGGGATACCCTAAAGAAATAAAAGGTTACTACTTTTACTACCCTATTAAGCAAAAGGTCTTAGTCTCAACAAATGTTACCTTCTTGGAAAAGGAGTTTTTCTTCAAGAACCATAAAATAGAATAGAATACGCTATTGAGGATGAGCCTAATCAAGTATCATAAAGGGTTAAGATAAGTGACCAAGCTCAAAGTACACTTGTACTCCTGAGATTTAATAAGGAACATTGTGAGCATAAAAGATATGGTTTTCTCCTCACATAAGAGAACAACATAACAAATGTTCAAGATAATGAACTTACTAGTTACCAAAAAGCTTTAGATATTGATTCCTTAAAGTTGCAAGAAGCCATGAAATCTAGAATATATTCAATGTATGGAAACCAAGTATGGGGCTTGGTCATTACACCTAAAGGAATAAAACCTATTAAATACAAGTAGGTCTTTAACGTAAAAATAGGTGCAAATGGAAAAGTACAAACCTATAAGGCTAGGTTTGTAGCAAAAGGTTATAGGTAAATACAAGGTATCGACTATGAGAAAACCTTTTTTTCAGTTCCCATGTTGAAGTCCATTAGGATTTTACTTGTAGTAGTTGTATTCCATGACTATAAGATTTGCCAAATGAATGTCAAAATAGCTTTCCTTAATAGAAGCTTGAAAAAAGGATATATATACATGATACAACCTGAGGGTTTTGTGTTTAAGACTAAACCCCACAAGGTATGTAAGCTATAAAGGTTCATATATGGACTAAAACAAGCTTCACAAAGTTGGAAAATCCATTTTGATATGATCAAATTGTTTAACTTCATTAAGAACGTTATGAACCATGTGTGTACAAGATAGCAATCATCTTCCTATTACTATATGAAGATTACATATTGCTTATGAGAAATGACATTCTTATGTTACAATCAATCAAGTTATGGATGTCCAAAACATTTTCCACAAAGGATTTGGGAAAAACAAGCTACATTCTAAGCATGAAGTTCTATAAGGATAGAACTAAAAAGTTCCTTGGCCTCTCCTAATCCAAGTACATAGACAAAGTATTAAAAAGGTTTAATATGGATAGGTCTAAAAAAGTTCTTATCCATTTCTTATGGTGCTCACTTGTTTAAGAAACAATGTCCTAAAACAGAGGAGGAACAAAAATGCATGAATGAGATTCCCTATGCATAGGCAATAGGATCAATCATTTACACCATATTAAGTATGTTAGTATAGATATCCTAGAGACAATCGGTTACAATAGCATGAATTCTACATATCTTAGCATATTTAATAAACATGATGTTTTGGCCTCTTTATCAACTTAGTTATATATATATATATGTCTTGATATATGTATACTATATTAGATAAAGTCCTTGAAATATAATTATTTAAAAATAAATTACAATTTGGATTGTAATTATGATATAATTTACACATATAGTTATATTTTTAAATATCTTTGGTTGTTGAATAACTGAGAAAACTGGATATTAATTATTCATAAGTAAACTAGCACATGTCATATTACATTCTTCTAGAAGAATGTAGGATCTCATACACTATTTAATATGTTGATATCTGGACAAACATATGGGTATATGTTGTGGAACATATGACTGAATTGACCCATTATGAGAAACCATTTGGAATGTTACCATGTGTCAATGGACTTCTCATGTGAAAGATGGTGTAAGTGACCCTTACACTTAAGATCAACATAGTATCTTATATATAAAGTTGTGTATTTTGATTTTGTTCTAGGCTTACACTCTTAAAGAGTAAATAAAATAATTTTGGGTGCACCATGAAGTACATAAAGGTAATGATTGAACAAGAAAGAATTCATCCTCTTGGGTAACAAAGAAGGATATTCAAAAGGTATTTTGACATTTGTGCTATGATCAGAATCATAGTCCTATGTATTGATGATACATAAAAATAGTTTTATATACAATCAATTATCAATACATAAAAGGAGTTTTTTTATGTATGAAAGGTTGTGAGATAGAACATAGGCAAACATACACCCATAAATGGATGTTCAAATTAAGTTTGACACTTGAACCATACTGTAAGTCTAATTTGAATATCAAGAGATGAAGGGATTGAATCATACACTAACACCTAATCACGAAAGGTTTTGATTTCCAAAAATCTATCTCTAGAATTTGGGTGGTCATAACATTTTGCTAGAAGCCAATTAGGATCTATGAATTTATTTGAACAATTTGGGAAAATTGTGTTTTAATTAAAAGGAATTTTAATTCAATTAAGCTTATAGAAGCTTGTAAATAAGTTCATTGCTAACATGCATAGAAACCTAACAGGTTACACAAAATAAAATCTCTTTGACCCAAAATCAAAGTAAAATTTAAAATGAAAAATGTTAGCAATTCAAGAGTTGAATTAGTGAACATATTGGAAATTTGAAATAATTAATTAAGTATTCTAATGTGATTAGAAGTGTTAATTAATCAATGATTTGATAATTCTAATAGTGATTATAATTGTTAAATAGTAAATTTCTAATGTTCATATTTGAATATTGTGGAACATTTATATTAACCATGGAGGATATAACAAGTAGAGGAATGGTTCCTCACTTAGAAAGTTATTTTAATTAATTAAAACAATTAGAAAATTATTACATATGATAGTTTATGAGTTTGGACTCATAGTTTAAGCTTCTTGGACATAAAAAGGACTTATTAAGGCTAATGAGTTTGGACTCAATGAGGAATATAAACTTCTTGGGCCAAGAGGGTTGCACTAGTCTTACAGCCCATCCATTTGATGAATGGACAACATAAGTAAAAGGAAACTTTAGCTTGTGCACTATTAATGCTTGCTCCCCACTTTTGTGTTCTAATCTCTTCTATTAAGGGAGTGAGATGCCAGCCTCAACACTTATGTGAATAACAAACAAACCTTAGCCTATATGTTATGTAAACTCTCTCCATGTGATCTCACTTCTCATCTCCTCTTTACATTCAAACACTAACCCTACCCTAGTGAATTTGTGATTCCTTAGAGAGCTAGCACATTTTAAGTTAAGTGATTAATTTTCCTACTCTACCTATTATGTGAACTTGGTGGAGGCTTTTAATCAAATTGGTTCATATGGATTATTGTTGGTGTTGGAGATCAAATTTGAAAAAGTTTCCCAAAGACAATCCAAAAGACTTAATCGTGGGGCTTGTTGGAGAGTTCATGGGATTACTTGGAGATCAAATTTAGATTTGGAAACTAAGGATTCCGAGAATAACTCTTAAGAAAAGGTATAATTTAAATTGTTACTTTAAATTATTCATTACTTTATGAATTAATTTGTAAACAGCACGATCTTAGTTTGGGAAAAATTTTAAAAATTCTCTAAGCATATTTAATGCTTTTGATTGTCACACTTGATACTTTGACCCAACTTTTTCCCAACAATGTACATGACCAAATGTCTTTTATGCACTAATTATCACTAGCATATATCAGGCCCATCTAGGTGAAAGTCGTTGGGGTGTAGTCATGACCATGCTTATATACATAAAAGGAACAAATGATGTGTTCTTGATATATGGAGGAAACCTTGATTTAAAAATCATGGGTTACATAGATGTAAGTTTTCAATCAGATCATGATTATTACAAAGAATAATTAGGATTTGTATTTGCTCTTAATAGAGGTGCACTATGTTGGAAAAGTTCCAAGCAAGATACCATAGTAAATTTTATAATTGAAGCCAAATACATTGATGCTTCAGAAGCCATAAAAGAAGCTGCTTGGATAAAGAAATTTATCATTGAACTAAGGGTTGTTATTGACATTGTTAATCCAATAGAGATCTATTATAATAACCATGGAGCCATAAGCAAAGGAACCAAGGTCTCATCAAAGATACAAACATATCATAAGGTGTTACCATTTGATTAGAGAGATCATTGAATGTAATGAAATAAGAATAGAATGGATTCCCACAGACAACAATGTAATTGATCCCCCACTAAGCCTTTGCCCCAATAGAAGTTTGATCATCATTTAGAAAGAATTGGGATTAGATACAAGGATGATCAACTTTAGGTCAAGTGGGAAATTGTTAATATAGATGCTCTAAAGAAAATCAGTTGTAATGACAAAGAAATTACATATCTTGGCATATTTAATAAAACATGATGTTTTGGCTTTTTTATCAATTTAGTTTCAACATATATATGTTTTGATATATTTATACTGTGTTAGATAACATCCTTGAAATATAATTATGTATAAATTAATGAGAATTGGGATTGTAATTATGAGATAATTTATACAAATAGTTATATTTCTAAATATCCATGGTTGTTGAATAATTGAAAAAACAAGATACAAGCTTTTTATGAGTAAACCAACACATGCCATGTCATATTCTTCTAAAAGAATGTAATGATATCATACACTATAGATATGCTGATATCTAGACAATGCATATGGGTGTATATTATGGAACATATGACTAGATCAACTCGCCATGAGAAACCATATGAAATGTTATCATATGTCAATGGACTTATAATGTGAAAGGAGGTGTGAGTGATCCTTAGATTTGAGATCAACACAATACCCTATGTACGGAGTTATGTATCTTGATATTATTCCAGACTTACACTTTTAAAAAGTAGCTATGAATGATTGTTAGGTGCACTACAAAATATATAAAGATAATGATTGATCAAGAAAGAATTCATCCTCTTTGGTAATAAGCAAAATATCCAAAAGATGTTTGGTACTTGTGCTATGATCAAAATCATAGGTTTATGTATTAATACATACATAAAATGAGCTTTATGTACAATCAATTGTGAGATAGTACATAGTTAGACATGCACCTATAATTGGACATTCAAATTAGGGTTAGCATTTGAACCATACCCTAAGTCCAATTTGAATATTAAGAGATGAAGGAATTGAATTACACACTAGCACCTTATCATGAAAGGTTTTGATTTCCATAAATCTGTTCCTCTCATTTGAATGGTCATGATGCTTTCTAAGAAGCCAATCATGATCTATGAATTTATTTAAACAATTTGGGGAAATTATGTTTGAATTGAAAGGAGTTTTAGTTTAATTAAATTTGTGGAAGTTTGTAAATAAATTCATTACCAACATGCATGGAAACCTAATGGGCCACACACAATAGAATCTCTTTTATACAAAGTTAAAAGAAAAGTTAAAATACAAAATGTTTTAAATTCAAGTGTTGAATTAATGAAGATCTTGAAAATTTGAAATGATGAATAAAATGTTCTAACATGATTAAAAGCATTAATTAATCAATGATTTGATAATTCTAATAACGATTATAATGATCAAATGGAAGAAAATTTCCAATGTTGACATCTGAATATTGTAGAACATTTATATTAACCTTGGAGGAATGGTTACTCACTTAGAAATCTATTTTAATTAATAATTACATAAAAGGGGTTTTGAGTTTAGACTCATAGTTTGGGCTTATTGGACATATAAGAGGGCACATGATGGTTAATGAGTTTGGACTCATTATGACCCAAGCAAGCCTAGAGTATCAACCTTAACTGTATAGCCCATCCACTTGGAGAAGTGAATGGCACAAGCAAGGAAAATTCTAGCTTATGCACCACTCTTTCTTGTTTCTCACTCTTGTTTGTACTCCAATCTCTTCTATTTAAGAAGAGAGATGCCAACTCCTTTGAATATATTTGAACACAATACACCAACCCTAGCATATATGTTTTGCGCCCAAAAACATCTCTCAGAGTGATCCCTCTTCTCTTTTACTTTTTGCATTCAAATATCAACCCCGGCCGATTAAATTTGTGATTCCTTAGAGAGCTAGCACCTCATCTTAAGCAAAGAAGTTGATTTTCCTACTCTACCTAGTGCATGAATATTGATCTTTGAATCAAATTAATTCATGTAGATCACTATTAGTATTAGAGATCAAATCTGAAGGAGTTGCCCGAAGATAATCTGAAAAACTTGATCACAACGTAAAATTGCATGGAGATCAAATTTAGATTTGAAGACAGAAGATCCTGAGAACAACTCTCTTGAAGGTATAATTCAAATCATTACTTTTAAAACTTATTTGAATTATACAATACTTTATAAATTAATTTGTAAAGAACATGATTTGAGTTTAGAAAAAAAATTTAAAATTTTGAGGCACATATTTGATACTTTTGATCTATTTTTCTCAAGAGTAAAGATATATTTAAATTTATTCTAAAATAAATCAGAAGCTTGTTTAAAATATAATAATTAACATGACTAATAAGTGGTACAAATTGCATTTAAAATATTCATTTATTTAAAAATTAAAATTTTAAAGCATACAATCAAATAAGGATCATATTTTAAAAATATATGTGTTTCTCTTTAAAACATAAATATCAAGATATACAAGTTCAAAACTTCGAAATACTTGAAATCCCATTGACACTATCAAATAGCTTAAAGCAAGCAAAAGTATCATAAAAATACAAAAAGTAAAGAAAGCTCTTTCTTTGTTTATAGATCTATTTATCCTTCAAAACTTGTACTCAGTTAGATCCATGTAGAACATTCCACATATGAGTAATGTCCTTGTGCTTGGTCTAAAGAAATTTTTATATCAAATGGCTTACATTCCTTCAATGTAAGACAAGGATCTCAACATTGCTTTTGTACATTGTATTGAGCTCTTCATCTAATTGCTAATTGTGGATTAAAAATTCATATAATATTTTCATTTAATGGCTAGATATTGAATTATGAATAGCCATACTATATAAATTCAATTTTGTCAAAAAAAATGACAAGAAAAAAATTGTTATATACAAAAATGGCCTCGCGAGCTCGTAGCCCCGAACACGCCCAAGGCACTTCACAAACTTCGTTTTGCCTACCAAAAAGTGGCACATTGAGGTAATCCCAGTATCCTTCCCACGAAGCAGGCCTCGCATCATCCATCACGAGGCAACAACACAACAAGATCATCCAAACATATCTCTCAGAGCTACCCTCACCTAGCGAGGCAGTGACCCAATGAGCCGATAAGGAAGCCACAAGACCTGCTTGCAAAGTAACAATACCAAGATCACTACAGCAGTCTCCACAACACCCCTGAGCTAAGGATTCCCACTTGGGATGCCCAAATGTCTTGCTTGGCATGACAACACCAAGTGGCAGACACCGCAAGTTCAGGCCTACTATCAACCTAGGGAGACCATTCTGTAGCCTACATTTTGCAATGGCTAGTTTGTAGTCTTTTTCTGTCTTTTCTCATTTTATAGCTTGATGTAATACAACTATAACTTATAATTAATGCATGTAACTCCTCCCTCCTCTATAAATAGGATTGCCTTGTTAGAAGAGTGAGGAGAGGCCAACTCTGTAAATAGCAACTTTTACATTAATAGAATCTCTGCCATGGACATAGGGTCTGGTGTCACCCAAATTTAGCTGAACCACGTTAAACTCGCCGTCTCTTCATCCCCTCTTCCTCTCGGCCTATCTTTTTCTACACTTAGGAAGCAGCATTGGATTCCTGAACTCTTCGCTGTTGGCTGAAATTTGGGTTTCCCATACGAACCAAATTTCATTGTCAACATTTTGGTGCCATCTATGAGGAACATCTGCTCTCTAAAGTCTCCTTTGCAGTGCAACAATGGCCAAAAGAAGAACGACTCAGAGTTCTACCATTTCATCTCCTCATAAGCACGCTACTACGCCAGAAACTCAAGAAGCATAGACTTCAGATCGGCACTTGAAAACACAGTGAGAGAGTTGGCTAAAACTGTCAAGGTGCTCGCTTAGGCACAAGCACAAAATGCACAAAGACAAGAGGAAGTCATGGTATAACTCCAGCAGCTTCGTGAGGAAGCTCAGAGAGAAGTTTGCGACGATCACAACAGCTAGCGACAGTGGGGCTTGCAGCAAGTAGAAAGCTCTGCCCCTCAGCGTGAAGGATAATGCCTAACAATGGAAGAGGTCCTCCACCGGCTTGAACAGCTAGAAGAGCATCCGTAGCCTCAGAGCCATCAACCTCGTAATGAGGAGACCTCACCATTTTCTATGGAGATCGAGAAGCAACCTATCCCGTAGAAACTCAAAGTGCCTGCTATCCCACTATATGACAGGAACGACGACTCGAGCGATCATCTGGATGCATTCAACACTCAAATGGACCTCCAGACAATCGATCCCCTGGTGAAGTGCCGCATCTTTCCCGCCACATTAGGGGCAACGCCTTAGGATGGTTCAGGTGCCTCCCGGCTCACAGCATAAGCAGTTGGGAAGAATGCCAAAGGAGATTTGTTGACCAATACCGAGTGCTGAAGAAGCAACTTACGCCTCCTTGCCACCTCATGATGATTTTCCAATGCAAGGATGAGTCACTCAAAGACTACATGGCCTGGTTCAGGCATGAGGCCAACTCCGTGGAGAATCCCTCGGGGAAAGCATTCTAATGGCTATCTCAGCAGGACTTCACAAAGATGGCAAATTGTACAGGAGCCTCTACAAGTCCCTCACTTGAGACCTCACTGAATTCTACGATTGGGCATCCAAACAAATAAGATGGGAAGAAACTTTCGGAATGGAGGAATCTAGGCATAAAGCAGGCCATAGTGGTCCCATCACGAGTAAAAAGAGGGGTAGTGAGACTCATGACAACCCAACTCCTCATCTCGCAAAAAAGGCAAAACCTCAGCGACCCGAAGGTCACTTCGAGAGCTACAACATCCTGTCAGACACACAGGACAAAATCTTCACCGTAGAAAGATATAACGAGGACTTCGGAAGGTCCAGGCCAATGAGGGTACCCGCCAAGTCCAGAGACTAGGGGAGATTTTGTGCTTATCACAATGAAGCTGGACACACCACCTTAGAGTGTCATACATTGAAAAATGCCATTGAAGGCCTCATCAGAAGGGGTCAACTATAGGATTATGTGGTAGGACCATTGGGGTAGCATGCTCAACAGGCTCAGCGAGTTATCACCTAAGAGCCCAAGCCCTCCATCAGAACCATATTTTGATCCTATAACACTCGTTTATTATCGATTTTACCAACTATGGTATTTTGAATCAATACAAGTTATCGATTGGCCAAGTATTATCTAGACACAAAGTTTTCACTCCGACTTTGCAAAATCGCTACAGTAAACGGTTCTTACCATGCTACAACATTACTTTGTAAAATCACTACAATGAATGGTTCTCATCTCGCTACAGCATTACTTTATCACTACAGCGAACGATTCTCACCTCGCTACAGCATTACTTTATCGCTACAGCGAAGGGTTCTCACCTCGCTATAGCATTACTTTGCAAAATCGCTACAGTGAACGGTTCTCACCTCGCTACAACATTACTTTATCGCTATAGCGAATGATTCTCGCCCCGCTACAACATTACTTTGCAAAATCGTTATAGCGAACGGTTCTCACCTTGCTACAGCATTACTTTATCGCTACAGCGAACAGTTCTCACCTCGCTACAATATTACTTTGTAAAATTGCTATAGCGAATGGTTCTTACCTCGTTATAGCATTACTTTGCAAAATCACTACAGTGAACAGTTCTCAACTCGCTATAGCATTACATTGCAATATCGCTACAGCTAATCGTTCTCACCTTGCTATAACACTACTTTGCAATCTTTTTTTCGGCAAACAATTTTTACCTTGCTACAACGAAACCAAAATGAAAACTTAAACAAAACAAGTCATCACAACTTCCACACATTTTCCTTCAGCTCTCATACGGATGACTAACCATAGCTTTCATGTGGACGCATCTCTCATGTCTGAAATGAGACTTCTCAAGCGTCGCTTAAATGCGACCCCACTCTCTCACTTAGAACATATCGGGCAGTCAGAAAAATAAAGCACAACTGATTGGCCAAAAAGAGAAATTTTATTGATCATCAGAAATGTACATGCAGCGATGCGCGGAGCATTTGTTATAGCATTTGAAAGAAGTAAAGCTCATACAATAAAAGACTTCATCCAAGCAAGGCAAAATTACATTCAAAAGAAGAAGTGAAGAAACGAGGGCAAGAAGCTTAACAACCCGGTACAACCATTCCGGCAAGAATAGAAGACCGGTCACCGAGGTCGTGCCTACAAGAAGGACATTAACTCCCGATTCCTCCTGTGTATTCCCTTCGATGCGTCCCCCTGAGCCAGGCCAAGAGCAAATCCAAAAGTCATAGTTGCCTAGCTAGAGTGCTGCACCACAAGCAATAGCTGGAAGAGGTGGCCCAAAGTTAGCACAAGATTCCCCAGGAGCCCATCTGGCAAATCCTGTGACAGAGCCACGTGCAACAGGCTATCCATGTCTCCCGGCACTCTGCAATAGGCCATCCATGTCCCAGCAAGCTTCATCGGAAGCCAAGACACCGAAGCACAGGGGGCTCTTTAGTCTCCTTCATTGAGTTTCTCTTGGATGAAAGAGAGAATGCCTCAGGCTATAAATAGACCTGCTCGGCCTTTTGAAGAATCCAGAAGCTATCTGACCTGATCTTTATCCAACGGCCTGAAACGAGCGACAATGTCATGCCAACTACCAAAAATGGCAAATAGAAGAAAGCATGGCCTAAAGCAGAACAGAATGACATCTGACGTGACACTTCGATTAAGGGAGGACATTGACTGAAGATACGAATCTAGCCTTGGGAACTTACAACTCCCGATCTACAAAACAAATCGAGAGTTGGGGGGCTTATGTTATATACAAAAATGGCCTCGCGAGCTCGTAGCCTCGAACACGCCCAAGGCACTTTGCAAACTTTGTTTTGCCCACCAAAAAGTGGCACAGAGAGGTAACCCTGGTATACTTCCCACGAAGTCGGCCTCGCCTCGTCCATCATGAGGCAACAGCGTAGCAAGATCATTTGGACATATCTCTCGAAGCTACCCTCGCCTAGCGAGGTAGCGACCCAGTGAGCCGACGAGGAAGCCACAAGACCTACTTGCCAAGTAGCAGTACCAGGATCGCCACAACAGTCTCCATAACCCCCCCCCCCTGAGCTAAGGATTCCTGCTTGGGACACCCTAGTGTCTTGCTTGGCACGACAACACCAAGTGGTAGACACTAACAAGTTTAGGCCTACTGTCAACCTAGGGAGACCATTCTGCAGCCTACATTCTGCAATGGCTAGTTTGTAATCTTTTTTTGTCTTTTGTCATTTTATAACTTGATGTAACACAACTGTAGCTTGTAATTAATGCATGTAACTCCTCCCTCCTCTATAAATAGGATTGCCTTGTTA
>JANHAO010016744.1:0-14261 GCA_026873985.1 Saraca asoca
AATAAGAGAAGAACAATTGTCATGTTATCTTTTATTTTTATCTTTTAGATTTTCTTGTAAATAATTTCATTTAAGAGATAATTCATTATTTTGAAGAAGAAAAGAAGAATAGGAAAATATTTTAGAAAATCACATTTTTATACAAATGAAGTTTTTCACATTGTAAATCGATGTCACATCGATTTACCTAAAAATTCTTTAAAATAAGCATCGACTGCATCACCCTTACTAGCAATAAAGTCTAGGATTGCAAAAAGTAAATCAAAATGTCAAAAGAATCCATACAATGACCACAAGAAGCAAAAATTCAGCAAGTTACATAAGTCAGGACCTAAGGAGTAGGCTCTCTAGGAATTGAAACACCATGGGTAGAACTTTCATCAATAGGGGTAGCAGCAGGGACATCAGTCACTTCCACAAGTTGAGAACCACTGTCTTAAGTAGAAGTCCGAAAGGAAGGGCCCCGATAGTAGACTCAATGTCTTCTTTAGACAAACAAGACTTAGCCATCCTCCTCTTCTTGAAGTGCTTTACGGTCGTGAGAGCTTCCTTACCAAAGAAAGAGACCAGGTCATCGAAGGCAAACCCTTTTTAAGAACTAATGATTCCCTACATGACAGGCCACGAATACCCCGAGTCACCATACCTAAGGACTCAAGTTTCAAACAAGCAAAAGGGGAACTAGATGATTAAGCCATAACATTTAGAAAATAAACATGAAAAATAAAGCAACGTACCAAAAACACTAAAATCCAACAACAAATCGACCAAATGCACCAAGTTAGGTAGGAAAGAAAGCACCAAAACCTAGAAATTATAAAATATAGAAAGACTCACTATGGTCGATCGAAACAAAGTGCATGTGAAAAAGCTTGTCAAGGAACAAAACCTTGACAATGGCAACAGGCAGCGGGGAGTAGTTGTAGGAAATGGTAGAAAGAGAAAGTTAGAAGAACCAAGAAATTATAGTTTCAAATGAAAAAATAAGAGGGAGAAGAAACCCCTTTTCATATAAGAAACATATGGCATCGCTACCAAAATTGGGAACCACCCCACTATCCATGATCTAATGGTGCGGCAAAAAGGCCTATAGCAACATGACGTATGAACCTGTTAAGGGCAAGTGTAATCACGACGAACTAGGAGTGTAATCCTAGGGGATGTAGACACGACTCATGAGGAGCATGCCAATTAGCTTGATGTGTCACAGGTCTTGAATGATGGACCAAAGTCTTCAGCTCACTTCGTATCCAAGAAGTGTCTCGAATGCCAAACTTTTGCATGAGCAAAACCATAACCCCAACAGAATCAACCTTACTCGATAATCAAGGTGTCCCCGATCAAGCTTGAGGAGCAACATTAAAGTCCTAAAAATTGAGGTCCGTTCAGCTAGGATCAGGGGGTAGCTAAAGCCTGACCTTACCTAATGATTGTGGTCTACCCGACTAGGTTTGAGGACCTTACCTAATGATTGAGGTATGTCCATTCAGGTTTGAAGAGAAATATTAAAGTCTTGAAGATCAAGGTTCGCCTGGTTAGGATCAAAAAGTAGCCAATCCCCGACCTCACTTGACGATCAGGGTTCACCTGGTCAAGTCTAAGGACCTCACCTGATGATTGAGGTATACCCAGTTAGGTTTGAGAAGCACTATTAAAGTTCTGATGATCAAGGCCCTCCTGGTCAGGCCTTAGGACCTCACCTAATGATCAAGGAATGCTGGGTTGAGTTCGAGGAACAATATTAAAGTCTTCACAATTGAGCTCTGCCTAGTCAAGATCAAGGAGTAGCCAAACCCAGACCTCACTTGGTGATCGAAGTCCACTTGTTCAGGTCTGAAGACCTCACTAGATGATTGAGGTATTCTCAATTGGGTTCTAGGAGCAATATTGAATTCCTGACGATCAAGGTCCATGTGGTCAGGATCAAGAGGTAGCCAAACCCTGATCTCACCTGATAATCAAGGTTCGCCTGATCAAGTTTGAGGACCTCACTTGACATCAAGGCATGCCCGATCGAGTTTAAGGAGCAATATTAAAGTCTTGACGATTGAGGTTCACTCAGCCAGGTCTGAGGACCTCACTCGATAATTGAGGTAAGCTCGGTCAGGTTCGAGGAGCAATATTAAAGTCTTGATGATTAAGGCCTGCCCGATTAGGATTAGGGATATGGAAATCCTGACCTTACTTGATGATCGAGGTCTAGTCAACTAACTCTGAGGACCTCACCCGATGATTGAGTTATGCCCGATCAGGCTCGAGCAGCAATATTAAAGCCCTGATGATCGAGGTTTGCTTAGTCAAGATCAGGGATATGGAAATCCTGACTGCACCTAACGATTGAGGTACACTTGGTCGGGTTCAAGGAATAATACTAGAGCCCTGACGACCAAGTTATGACTGATCAGGACTAAGAGACAATATGGATATAACAAAATACCATGACCAATCAGAAGAGATCATAGACGGAAGACTTAACCATATTAAAACACAAGAAAGGGGTTTGCTGCCAAAATTACAACTCCCAGTCCACAAAGCAAATTGAGAGTTAGGGGGCTTATATTGTGGTTATTCGTCGAGCAAAAACAAAACAAGCTCACCATGGACAAAAATAGGCATCGAGCCTAAAAGCACTATGAGCCTCGATTAGGGTCGCCCAACAAGCAGTCACAAATTACCATAGTGCAAGTCAAATGAAGATCCCAGCTTACTCGAACACGAGCACTAAGGATGGCCTCTACGAAGCCCACTAAATGAGCAGAGCAAGTCCCATGGACGCCTTCTTGGGTCACTGAGGTAGTAAGCCAAGAATATGTACAAAAGGTCTAGCCAGTCATTGGTGATATGTATTCCTCAATTGATAGATCATCATTCAGAACCGACATATCAGGCCCCTGGATATTTGACAATGATTTATCTAGAATTTATTATCCAACATCAAGCATTAAACGTGTGGAGTGGCATATGTAATCATTTTTCTATCTGTAAAATTACACTTGTAACCTTCCTTATGTCTATGTATAGTTAGGAAGAATTACTACATGAGGCAAGTAAGAATTGCATGCAAAACACTCTGCTAGAATAGATTAAGACCTAGTGAAAGAGCATTGTTATAACCCAACAAATCTTACAAAATCCCCATTCTTCATATGATAATATAATTCAGCATGGATGCAGGGGCCTAAACAAGCTTCAGCTGAATCACTATAAATTTCTGTGTTTATTACCTATTCTTCTTCCTTTCTTGTCTTATCTTCCTTAACCAATACTTACACCTTTGAGCTAGTACTTTAGGGTTCTCAAGAACATGCTCTATTGACTGAAATCATGGATCCTCATAACCAAATTTCATCGTGAACACATGGGTTTTTGAATGTGGTATTGCTTGGTTCGTTAATGTTTGTCAATTTGCTGCCAAGCATTTTATTGGCTAGTTAATGATCTATATAATGCTAGTCTAGATTTCCTTCCCTTTTAGGGATTTAGTGGCTCAATCAAGCTTTATTAGTTAATAGTTTTAGTGTTTGTCCCTATGGCTCAGCGTGCATTGTGGTTTGCTACATAGAAAATTTCATTTAAGTAGCTGTCTTTGGAAGGGTTTACCTTCAATACCTTGACTAGTTCCCTTTCTTCTTTCATATTTTGCGTCGATGGAAGCCCATAGATGCCATGGCCACCGGATAGGAAGTGTTAAACCTAAATCCTCAGCTAGCAATGGGGAACCAAGGTATCCTTTAGCTGGAGCAGCCTTTATGGCTGGTGAGGTCATTGAATGACCACTTTGTCATCCCAAGCCTAGTATAAGGCTATAAATGGTTGAAGGTTCTTCGGGCTGCTCAATCTTCAAACACTATCTTTCGACCATCGAGTTACCCAAGCTCATGGGCATAGTGGAAAACTTCCCATCTTCCTAAAGGTTACTATCTTATGGCACCTTCTCCTGACCACCAGATCTTAGTCAGCACTCGAAATGATAATTGCGAATGTGTGAATAAATAGGAAAAAGAATGAAGAAGGAGGAAAAAATAGGCACCAATAGCGTTTTTATTGTGGTTTAGCTAAAGCCTATTTGGCCTCTTATCCTTGTTGATTATTTTTCCCTTTAAGGCAATGGTTCTTACTATTCAGACGGGTAGAGTTATAGTATACAAGATTTCCCTCAAGCCTTTCTCTCAGTGTTTTGAAAGAGCTCTTACCACTCTTTTTTTTTTGGAAGTCCCCTTTTACAATGGACTGACCCCAATCTATAAAAGCAGGGGAGGTTATAATAGTAATTTCTCAATTTGTACATTAGTTACATCGTGTAGCTATCCCATATAGATAACTTAAGCTCTGCTTTGTGAGGTCTGTAGGTATGTGTCTCCCATTAGAGGCTGGTTTGTCAACTAAGAAGATATGCTTTTGACTACTAATTAGAAATAACTGTACCCTAGGATCAGAGGATGCTCATTTGAATGGGAAGTAGGTCATGTGATTTATGGCTCTGTGGACTGATCCTCGGGCTCATAGGGTGAGTATTCTAGACATAACTCACTTCCCTTGATGACCTGAGATTAGCTCTGCCTAGTGAGCATAGACCTTTATCTACGAGCTCACCTCGCATCCAGTGCTCATGATCAGTGAGCCGACCTCCCTTCTTAGTGGGCTTAATGCTTTTGAGTAATTTGAGGCCCTTCTTGGTTGGACTCATCTCATTGAGCCCACTCCTACCCATTCATCCAATATTGGAAACCACCCATAAGAGTGATTAATCACAATGTTATCAATCTTTACTATAAACTTCAACCCAAGCAAGTAATGTCTCTATACCTTTAGGCAATGAACTACTACTATCATTTACTTCTCTTATGTTGTATATCTCTACTTAGCTTTTGATAACTTACAACATGATGTCCCTCTTGAAGCAAGATTCCACCCTAATACAAACTCTGAATCATCAGTCTATACTCCAAAAGGCTTGGTAATGCTTAGTACAGTGAGCACAGGGTCTCTAGTTATAGTTTGCTTCAAATCCTCAAATATGATTTGGCACACCACAATCCACCACCAAACCATTCTTTTCTTCAAAAGGTCTATTAGTGGCATTGTCCTTCCAGGTATCCTTCCAAAAATCTATGATAGTAGTTGGCAAGCCCCAAGAAGGATCTAACTCAACCACCCTTGTTAGAGTTTCCCATTCTTGAATGGCCATCACTTTCTCCAGGCCCATATAGATACCACTACTTTCAATAATTTGCTCAAGGAATTTGATGTGGTCTTGAGGAAATAAGCATTTCTCCCACTTCACATATAATTGATGTTGCCTTAGTCTCTCGAACACTACCTTTAAGTGTGCTAGGTGGTCCTACAATATGAACTGAAAACAACAATATCATCCAAGTAAACAACAACAAATTTATCTAAATAATTACAAAAACCTATGTTCATGAAGGTGCAAAATGTAGTAGGTGCATTTATCAAACCAAATGGCATAACTATAAACTCAAAGGCACTATAGTAAGTGACACATGTTGTCTTCACCACACCGCCATCTACCACTTGATGCTACCCTAACCTCAATCCAACTTTGTGATGCAGCAGATATTGCAAAACTAATCAAGGAGCTCTTGAATAAGAGGGATATGGTACTTGTTTCACATGGTGGCCTTGTTTAAGGCCCAGTAGTCCACACAATGCCCTAGACTGTCACCCTATTTCTTTTGAAATAACACTGGAGCCTAGAACGATGCTTTTGATTGTTGAATAAACCCTCCATCCAAGAGCTCATTTAATTACTTCATGCTCTGCTAATTTCAATGGTGCCATATGGTAAGGTTCTTTTGTAGGGGATTTTACACTAGGTAACAATTCAATCTTATGATCAATAGCTTTCCACATTAGGAATATCTAAGGTAGTTGGTCAGGCATCATGCCCTCAAATGTTTTTTGCACATTTGAAACTTTTCAAGGCACAACTTCCTGTCCCTCTCTATCTTTGGTTGCTAGGACTGCTATGTATGACAGTTCTTGGCTCCTTATGCACCTCTTGAACTATAAAGCGGGCAAGAGCTTAGCATTTTTGAGTTGTTTTGTTTGAATTGGCATAATAGTAAGGCTCTAACCCTAACATCACATCAAAGTCATTCATTCAGGCAACCATGATGCCTAATCTTCCTTCCGAAGATCAAAGCTTCACTAATACTTGTTTGACCACTTCCATGGTGGAAAAGGCCTTAGAATTTATAGCTTTCATGTGGCTTGCATCCTCTCTAACTTTAAGCCCAAGTTTTTGACTTCTCCTTCTGAGATAAAATTATGAGTGGCACTAGTGTCCTCCATTATATTTGTCATGGCCTTTCCAACTATTTGCCCCATCATATACATAAGTTCCTTATTTGGCATTTTCTTTGCACTCCCAGCTTACATCTTAACTGCACCAAGGAATAGCAGTGCTCCCATTCTTAAAGGGTCTTCCTCTTTTCTATCACAGTCTTCACTGTCCTCCTCATAACCTTTCTAGGTGACTTGTATAGTGTTGAGGGTTTTTTTTTGGGGACATTTTGCCACTCTATGTGAACCATTACACAAGAAACATGCTAAGGGTCTCTTTCCTCATAGTGTTCACAATATTGCGGGATGACACTAAGCCCATGTTGTTAGATCTTCCTTTCTTGTTATCTTCTCTTCCACTTTTAGGCATGTTGGGCTTGTTTAATTATCCTCCTTTTCCACTAGAAGAAGACTATTTGTTTCCCTGGTGCTTCTTGCTAGGGTTTTTGCCATGGTAGTTGGTCTAGTGCTTTGTAGTGGCCAACATAGCAGGCAATTCCTATACTCATTGTCTCTAAAGTTCAGTCCTTATCTAGGGTTTTAGGGCTTGAAGAAAGAAAAACATCTTATGTTTCTCTAACAAGTCTTGAATGTCTAACATCAATGCTGAAAACTTCTTTACATATTCTTGGATAGTATTGGTTTGTTTCAAATCTTGTAGATGGCACCTAGCCATATGCTCCATATTCTCTAAGAAGAACTATGACTTTTGTGAGGTCCCACAAAAATTGGATCTTGCCCTTTAGATCGTTGATCTATTTTTGAATTCCTTTTAATGAGTTGCACAACTATATTGGTTTATTTAACAGATTCAAGGGAAAGATGATAAAGATAATTATTGCAGTAGAAATAATAATGTAATAATGTAGTAAACAATATTGTAGAAATTAGAAAATAAAGGTAGAGAAACACTAAAGTTTTTTACGTGGTTCAACTTGACTTCAAACTACAATTCAAGTCTAGTCCACTAGATAATCCTCAATCGGATCACCACTTCAATTAATCAAAACATCAAGATTTAATTGGGCTCTTGAACTGCCAGTTTTACAACACAAGACTTTTACAGGCTTTGCACTAACCTAGAAGAATTAAAGTAGGTTCTTCCAAACCTAAAATAATCACAAGACTTAGCAAGTCTCTTGCAGACCTAGAGCAATATTTCTAACACCAAAATCCTTAAAGAAAATAAATAGAAAAGTTAAGAATATAAAACCTAAGTTGAGATGAAAATCTCAAACATAACTATGTGAATCTTTAACAAGAAAGCTCCAAGATCTTTTAATCATTCTAAATCAAAGATGAAGGGGCAAAAGAGATGAAAGAGAGGTTTTTCACACTCCTCTGAATTAGTTAGCATGCAATTATGAAATGAAATGGGGTGAAGGAGGTATATATAGAGCAATTATAGCTGACTATAACAGAATAACTAACTTTCAGTTTGTGAATCAATTCGTAAGTGATTTCAGATAGGTTACAACTAACCAACTTGATTGAATTGATTTGGGAATTAATTTAGAGTTGATTTATGAATTAGTTTACAAAAGAATGTCATAGGAAATTTTCTTAATTGAATCCATTCATGAATCGATTTAGAGTCGATTTGTGAATTGATTCACAAGTTTTGCTAAATCTTTAGTAAGTCTAGTCTTCTAGCACTGTTTCATATGTTCTTGTCTAAGTCATTTTTTAGATCAATTCGCAAAGTGAAAAATGGTTTTTATAAAATGATGAACAAATTAAATGGTGATTTGAAAACTTATGAAAATAATCTCATTTCATAATCATATTTCTGCCTCATTTTGAAAAATATTTTAAGAAAAGTAATTGGAGCTAAATTATGAGAAAATTTATTTAGAAAAGATCCTATGAAAATCAAAATAAAATCCTAAATCTAATGTAGATTTTTGTAGAATCTTGATGAACTTTGATATCTGCATGCATTTAGAAAATGTTACAGCACATAATCATAATATGATATGATCAAAGTTGTTTTCATCATCAAAACAAAAGATAGTCTAGCTAGCTAGGCTAACAACTTCAACTCTCTCCTTAGATCCTCCCAAGAGTTTATAATGCATCGACCTACTAGTATATCCCCATATTTTATCCTCCACAAAAGTTTGGTATCACTAATAATGTACATGGTTGCTTTTCTCACTATGGCCTCTTCAAAATTTGGCCTTGCAACTCAGAAGTATTATTCCATATTATGGGGAAAATTCACCAACTCTTTGGCATCTCGCATGCCATCATAGAAGTGAGCCTTGGGTACTCTCATACACCAATATTTTAGTCCTCCATGGTAGAGGCCTTGGCTCCCAATAGCTCATATGAGAACCTTTAGTTAGGCCATCACATTTACTAGCTTGGTTGTTATGCCTCAAATGGTGTCCCCTAAGTTACCCTCAATGTTGGCACTCGAGATTTCTCTATCCAATCTAAGGAAAGATTCAATTATGGCTACCTAACTAGCAACCGATTCCACTCCCTTGCCCTATCAAAAATTTATGGAATATCATTAAGTTACATGTCTTTGACCACTTTAAACCTCTATTTGCCCCAACTTACTCTTGAGCTTAATAATACAAGTTTGACATGATTTCAGTGTCTTTAATCTTAGCAGCAAATCCAAAGGAAAATCAAAATGGGTTAAAACCATCCTCCGATATCAACTGTCAAGGGCTAGCAAGTTCATAAACTAGACTATTCTCACAAGTCAGCATTGAGGATCAAATTTTTGCAAGCAGATGTGCTCGGATTTAGAGTAAACTTGTGATAAAAGTCAAGCATGAAGAGGAGATCATGTGGTGTGAATTTACAAGCAAATGCACTTGTAGATTATTTTTCTAAAATTTTCCTTTTTTAGGGATACTTGCATCTTTTTAGCATGGATCGTTTATCCAATATGAGTATATAAGTTCATGGTTGTGATCCTTGCATTTTTATCTTCATGTCCATATGTGATAGTACATTAGAACCCTCAGGGGCTAGGCAAAAAGTCCTTATGTCAACTGAGAAAGAGTACGTCTACTCCTGTCGATAAGGATTTTGCTTAGAATGCTCTTTAAGGGGGTACGTCGGTGATTTGATGGCACTATGACTCGAGCTAAGAATCAAGTGTGGGGCTTAGAGATGCTTCCCATACACACTCAAAACTATGTAATGAGGCATAAATTAATAAAATGGAGTTGTCCCGCTCCCTATTTTCAAAAAAAAAATCCCTTCTTGATATGCATCAGAGGCTTTTTATGTGGCACATTCTTTGAGACTCAATGTGGGCTAATGCTTCAACTATATGCTCATGATTGCTTGTAGACATGTTGCACATTGGAGTTTAGTTGTATGAGCAACAAAATCCTCTATGCCCTGAATATCTATCCAAGTGTGGCTTGAATTTATGGAAAGGCTAGCATGTTAGCAAAGAGTTGGCATCATGCATTGCATGGTTTCAACTAGAGGGCTACTGACCCATCATAGGTTGGTATCAAAGCTCAATTACAGGCGGTCACTATTAGGGAAGAATCATCTTGTGAAAAGCATATGGACCTTGTGAGACAAGCAAACACTCATAAGAAATAGTTAAGAAGTGCTACTAAGGACTTGACTATGTGGGTGCAAGAGGTTAGAGCAATTTGAGGGCTAGTGTGCAAGATATTACATTCGAGGGAATGTTAACGATGCATTGGGTACAAGCAGGTGCAGAAGTTAGTGGACTTGTTGTATGGCATGGAACATTAATTTTATACCCATACATAGTAGGCATTCGAGTGAATGCGAAACCACTCAAGAAAGTGAGGGAATTAATAGCCTATCTAAAGAGAGGAGCCTTGGTTTTACTAGAAGGCTTGGCCACATCCAATGGGACAATTTTACAATCAATGGAGCTGAAAGGCAAAGCTTTGGTCATGCAAGAGTGCATGGCCATACCACAGCTAGAGGGTTGAAATATCCAAAGGGATATAAGAGAGTTGCTGGCTTATCTAACGAGAGGGAGCCCTGGGGGAAGCCCGACATAGCATGGCCATAATAAAAGTTCAAACATCTTGTAGGGTGGCACATTTTTTATGATGTGTTGAGCTGACAAATCTTATTTGAAGAGTCCAAAATCATGCTAGAGGGCATGAATTTTACACAGAGGAGTAAACCCAAAAAGGAATGAGATGATCCAGAAGGGATCCATTGTGCACAATTTATGGATGCAAGAGCAAGCTAAAGTGCTAATCCACAAGATTCGAGTCAAGATGCTAGGGAGCTAGCACTTCATAGTCACACAACAAGTAGCAATAATACCCGAGTAGTGAGCTAAAGCTACACAGTTGCTTAACGAAGCAGTGGCAATGACCTTGAGGCATAGCAAACTAGTGCTACGTAGTTGCAAGATGGACTTTGCAACCATGAATGACCATGAGATTCATTTTTGCTACTGCATAGGAAAAATGAAACTTGTGATTGAGAGGAGGATGCTCAATGCTCAACCCTTATCAAAGCCTTGATATGGGAGAGCTATCTTAAGGATGCGCTTGAAGGAAGAGTCTTTAGAGAGGAAATGTCAGTCAAGAAATGCCAAGAGAAGAGGTACTGATTATCAAAGAAGTTGCTATGAGGATAATGATGTTGGTAAGTGGCTATGAAGGTTACAGGAGACAAGCTAGTATCTTCATCAAAGAGATACTACTTGAGTGTACAAACCTTAGGAGGGGTAGTGAGGAGCATGGTGCTAAGTTGCATTAACACCAAATAGACTATGATGGTTAAATGATACCACGTATATTCAATTTAGAGAGGTTTAGGAGAATCTAATCAACTATGGAAGTTGCAAAGCAGAAGTATAGTGGATTGATCAAACCCAACGCGAGCAAACTTGTAAGCAAGGGAACTTGTGAGCAAGCCATATTTTGTGATAGCAAGGTATAAGACTTGCATTTGAACAAGATATGAGACTTGCATCTCTCACATTAGTGGTATGGGACATCGGATGTAGGGCTATCTATTAGTATAAATCCAAAATACCAAGTAGGTGCACAAGCTATAGAGGTAGTGAGTTAAATCAAGAGTTATGCAAAGGCAATGAGTTAAATCAAGACCTATAGAGGTAGTGAATGGAATTGAGAGCTGTGCAGAGATAGTGAGTCAAATCAAGAGTTATGCAGAGATAAAGTGTTGTAAGCTATAGAGGTAGTGACACAAGCAAAAGTTACAAAGGTAACAACTTAAATACTACAAAGGTAGTGAGTCAAATCAAGGGGACAATGTGTTGCAAGCTGTAGAGGTAGTGAGGCAAGCACAAGTTATAGAGGTAATAACCCCAATACTATAGAGGCATTGAGATAGGTGAAGTTGTAGAGATAACAAAATCGAGGAGAGCTATGGAGACAATGACACGTGAGTTTTTATTGGGATAATGAAGTTAAGTCTGCAGAGGTAGAATGCAAAGTCAGTGAAGGTAGCGAAACTTTCGAGTTTCAAAGGAAAGTCATTTGAGTCTGCAGAAGTAGAATTGTCAAAGACACTAAAGTTGTGGAGGCAACTACCCAAAGTTGTAGGGGGGAAGCAAACAAGCAATGGTGCAAGTTCAAAGAGATAGAGCCAAGAGAAAATCTAGGGAGGAGTTGAGGAGCAACAGACTGACGATGACCTTGAAAGCTATGTTAGGTTGAGGGTGCCATTCTTCAAAACCTTTCAAATAATGTTAGCTCAAAGAGACAAGCAGAGTAATTGAGGAAGTATTTCGAGTGGAGCAGGCTAAAAACCTACATGAAGATTTGAGATCAAGAAGCTAGTGCTTGAAAGGAGAAACCTTCATGGATGTTGTGTCAGTTTGGGGTGTCAATGAGAGCATCAACTTTTGAAGTGGGGGAGAATGCCACAAGTCGACATTGTGGACCAAATTTTAGTAGGCATATGTGCTCAAATTTGGATGAAACTTGGCATAAAAATCAAGCATGAAGAGTAGATTGTATGGTGCAAATTTAGAACCAAACGCAGTTGTAGATTATTTTTTCAAAATTTTCCCATTTTGGGGGTATTTGTGTCTTTTTAGCATAGATCATTTGTCCACTATGAATAGATAAGTACATAGTTGCGATCCCTACATTTTTATCCTCTTGTCTATATGAGATGGCACATTAGAACCTTTAGGAGCTAGACAAAAAGTCCTTATGTCAATTAGGAAAAAGTATGTCTACTCTTGTCAGTAGGGATTTTGCTTAGAATGCTCTTTAAAGTAGGTGAATTGTGACTTGGTGGCACTATGACTTGGGCTAGGGATCGAGTGTGGAGCTTAAAGATACTCCCCCTACATACTTAAAATAATGTAATGGGACTTAAATTACTAAAATAGAATGTCTTACTACGTACTTTTAGAAAAAGTCCCTTCTCAATATGCACTAGAGGCTTCCTATGTGACACATTCTTTGAGACTTAGTATGCTAGTGCTTGGACTATATGCTCATGTTAGCTTGTAGACATGTTGCACCTTGGATTTTGCTTGTATGAGCGACAAAATCCTCAATGGTCTAAATATCTATCCATGTATGGCTTCAATTTATGGGAAGGCTGGCATGCAGCAAAGAGTTGGTATTGTGTGTCACATGGTTTTAGCTAGAAAACTATCGGCCAGTGACAATTGTGCAACTCTTGCTATCTGCCACTTGAAATTAAGCAAGCCAATTGTTAGTCGCATGACACCAAGGGATGAAAATATCAAGCCATAAAGCATTAGAAAGTGTAATAGAGGGTAAACAATCAACAAAAATAATCCATTTGCATGTAGGGACAAAGATAACATATCACATAGCACAAAGCAAGCCAAAAACAAGCATAACAAGGCACCTAAGAATGCAACATAAGCAATGTGAAAAAAAACAGGCCAAATTAGATAAAATATGGGACAACATAAATTGAAGAAGGGCTACTTCATTGATTCATATTAAGCCTTATTACATAGCCTGGAGTGAGAAGGGGAGGCACCAAGCTACACACTCCAACACCTAGACTAGAGCCATAGTCCCCTTACTAAGGGTCACTAGGCACTCTCCCCTAAAGAGTATTTTGAGCCAAAGACCAAATGAAAAAACGAGATATACTTTTTGTGAGTTGATAGAGCAGTTACCAACTTATGAATTGATTCATGAATCAATTCATCTATGAAAATCATCAAGAACTTCATGACTAAATCGATGTGTGAATCAATTCACATTATCATGTGACTCAATTACCTAATCAATTCACAAAAATTCCTAATCTCTGATAAAAGCAATTTTCAAAATCACTAGATTTTCAATATGAATTGATTCATGAATTGTTGACGTCAGATTTTGGTTATTTCCCAAACTCCGGCCAACGAGAGATTCTTCAGGTTCCCAAGCCTGTTCTTGGTTTGCAAACAGAGTAGATGATTAAAGGAGTATGAGGGAAGACACTCAATTTTATGTGGTTCAGCTAAATCCAGATCTTGCTGGACCCTACAACCACGATAGAGATTTTACTACTATAACTTCAATAGAGTTTTTGCTTACAAGGATTGGTCTCCCTCTTCTTACTAGAATTCACCTCTTCCTTTGTTAACAACATGAGTCTATTTATAGAGGGAGGAGAGGTTACATGCATTAGTTGCTAGCTAGAGTTGTATTACATCAAATAAATAAGAAAAGATAGTTATAAACTACAATCCAGCTGTGTGTAGTATATAGGCTGTAAAGGTGAGCCCTATTGTCGGCAGTAGCCTTCAGCAGGTTATCGTTGTCTGATGCTACTCTCGGCTTGTAGCATGTGCATCGAATTCCTCACAGGTGTTCCGTCTTGAGGCATCAGTAAAGAGATAGGGCAGCATGTTGGTGTATGCCCTAGAAGCCAATCATGGGATGATTGTTTGTTTACATACATTATATTATGTTTTAATGGCAATTCAATTATTATATTTTTTGTTATATCTGCGTAATATAAATAAATATGAT